>VYZV01015583.1:344377-385062 GCA_013401275.1 Pandion haliaetus | reverse complement strand
TTGATAGAAGAGACCAGCACCCACCTCGCTACAGCCTCCTTTCAGGTAGTTGTAGAGAGTGATAAGGTCTCCCCTCAGCCTCCTTTCCTCCAGGTTAAACAACCCCAGTTCCCTCAGCTGCTCCTCATAGGACTTGTGCTCTAGACCCTTCACCAGCCTCATTGCTCTTCTTTGGATATGCTCCAGCACCTCAGTGTCTTTCTTGTAGTGAGGGGCCTAAAATGGAACACAATATTCAAAGTGTGGCCTCACCAGTGCTGAGTAGAAAGGGACAATAGCTTCATCCATATATATGTGTTAGATATTTCAAGCAGCCTTAGGTGCTTTCAGGCAACTGAATCCTGATCACTGTTTCTAAAGTTCACCCCCGAGCTTCCCTTGAGGCCACCAAATACAAATGGATGGATTGTCTAGAATGTGTGAGCCACCCACACTTCACTCTGATGGGAAGAGCAGGTATTAGCCATTTCAGGTTTTAGTAAAGGATCTCAGTACAAAATATCTTTTAAAATCAGACCAGAGTTTTTATTTAGGTGCTTACACCCCTGGGTCTGAAATCCATATGCAAGGCTCACAATGTCAGATTTTAACATGCTACAGAAATCTTCACATGAAATCCTTTTATTTCTTTTATTTTGAAAGCAGCTGTCCCATCATTTTGTCATTTGATGGGATCTATTATGTCAAATTTTAGATGCTGGTTGAATTTAGGACTTAAGATACATAAGTTGTTCCTCTGAAATCAATAGGAGGAAATAAAAATCTGTGTTAATTTGGTGTCTAACTAGAGATAGACTGCCTTATGGTATGGTCTGTCTCAAACTGAACTTCACCCCTCGAAAGATCATGCTGGTCACTAACTTTAGTTATCACCCAAGTAGCAAGGTGCCCTGCAATATAAATTAATACCCATCTATGTCATATGCCAAGGTGCGCTGCATGAAACCTGAAAGCAGAGTCCCTGAGAGAGCTGGCTACTGGTGAAATCTGAATCAGATGGGCCTATTTATATTATTTAATAGTCTTTTCAAATATAGACCCCTTTTTTGCATGCCTAGGTTTTGCAAGAGGGTTGCTGGAAAGAAAGTCGAATGCCATCACATCAGTTTTGTGTCTACAACTGCCAGTGCTGCTCTTATTTACATGGTACTGATAAATTTCTGTGTGTCCTATCATACAAGCTTTTAGATTATATTTAGTTTTGAAGCAGAAGTGTTATGTCTACTGAGACAAACCGGGGAAAAGAAAGAGTTGGTGAACACCCTCCAAAATTATCAGGGAAGATGTACATGTTCACACAAGTAGTGTCATTTCAGGACAGGGAGTCAAGGAGTATCCTTCTGACTGCTGAGATCTGCATCTTCCCCTTCTGGGTGGGCCTAAAAACTTCAACATCAGCAGAGGGGCCTTGGGATGTTTGCTATGAAGGACCATAAATGGTATTGTGTCAAATATGCAAAGCAGCAATATATCTGACGAGAAAGAAATTACCCCAAAGTCACTGGGAGAGGTTGCAAGAGGATTATCTGTGTGAGATGGGATACCTATTCATTCCGAATTAAAACGGAAAAGAAATGGTGTGGAGGGCTGGTTGGTGCAACATGCTATATGCAGAAGCCTAAGTGTGAAATGCTTCAGTAATATGGTGGGTAACAGAATCCCCTCTGATTTCAGTACAGAAATCAATCTTGCCAAAGCTCTTAATGACTGAAATTCTTATGAATTCACCTAAACCCAAAGCAACAAAAGAGGTGAAAGAGCTTATGGGACTGAGGAACCAGAATTTAAACATGTTACATAATTAATGTTTGCCAAGAACTGTTTGTGTTCATTAGATTTAATATCTTTGTCAATCTGGAGTTGATGACAATGACTGATTTCAAAGCAAAACTGGTAGCATCTGTGAAATTGCACAGAGGTCAGCAATACATTCTGAGCAAGGAGTATCTCTGCAGTAAACTGGGAATTGAGTTTTGGAGACCATTACACATCATTCATGATGACAAAGGCAAGTTTCTCATGTGAAATGAATTTGTTGATGACAAAACTTAAAACAGAAAATCTACTGCTACTAAAGATTAAATGGAAAGCAGCCAGTTTGCCAGAAAGAGATCTCCCAGCAGGTTTCAGTAGAAAATTTTTACAGTTGAGACAGAACATACCAGTGAAAAGTATGAATCAGTCTCAGCTTCCATAGCCTTCAAGGTTGAATTGAAGCTCCATCACATACATCTCTCAGCTGCGTATTTCATTTGCTGCTGGCTTAATCTCACCTACCAGATTAGGAAAGCCAATGGGCTTCTTCATTCGTTACTTGCATTAAGAATCTCTTTTTTGATCAATAAATAGATAAAATGTGTGCGTTATCATACAAAAAAGTATTTCTTGCCAAATGGGGAAGTGTCATCATGATAAATGTAATACCTACTTCAAAGCTACCCTTCAGCAAGGACTACTGTAGCCAAACAAAGTCTATAAATGTAAGTCTTGAAAACATCATTACGTTTTCCCTGCTGATACCAACAGCTGAAACTTCTAATTTAGGCTCATTGATGGTAGGGATATCATTCTATCTTTCTTTCTTTTTCTGAAGTGTTTCATAGTTTAGATAACAGCAGCTGAGGCTCACCTGCATGGCTTGCAGCCAGCACAAGTGAGGGGAGCTGGCCAAAAAGGAAATGTTACCAGTTCTTTTGGGCATCTGTGCTGGTTTTGGCTGGGATGGAGTTAATTTTCTTCGTAGTAGCTAGTATGGGGCTAGGTTTTGGATTTGTGCTGAAAACAGTGTGGATAATCCAGAGATGTTTTAGTCACTGCTGAGCAGTGCTTACACAGAGTCAAGGCCTTTTCTGCTTCTCACCCCACCAGCGAGCAGGCTGGAGGTGCAAAAGAAGTTGGGAGGGGACACAGCCGGGACAGCTGACCCCAACTGACCACAGGGATATTCCATACCGTATGACATCATGCTCAGCATATACAGCTAGGGGAAGAAGAAGGAAGGGGGGACATTCATAGTGATGGTGTTTGTCTTCCCAAGTAACCGTTAGGTGTGATGGAGCCCTGCTTTCCTGGAGATGGCTGAACACCTGCCTGCCGATGGGAAGTGGTGAATTAATTCCTTGGTTTGCTTTGCTTACGTGCATGGCTTTTGCTTTACTTATTAGACTGTCTTTATCTCAACCCACGAGTTTTCTCACTTTTACTGTTCTTATTCTCTCCCCCACCCTTATTCTCTCCCCCACCCCATCAGGGTGGGGGTGAGTGAGCAGCTCTGTGGTGCTTAGTTGCCGGCTGGGGTTAAAGCACGACAGCACCTGGTAAATGAATTCCCAGGAGATAAATATTAGAAATTGAGCGGTTTGGGAATTTCCCTATAAAAGCTTTTTTTTTTAATCAAAAAATGTTTTGTTGAGACCAAAACTTTGTGTGAGGTTACATTCCTCTGTTGACAGGCAAGTTTTCTGTAAGAGAAGCATTTTTCTCATGTCCACATGGCACCTAAACCTCCTTCTCCCACAACCCGTACAAGTGACTTGATTACAGGGCTATAATGTATTTGGTGGTGGTGTTCTTGCTGTAGCCCTTGCTAAAGGTGTTCCATTTTGTACAAATACAGTTATTCTGGATCAGGGACTTGATCTCTCTCAATCCTTATGACTGCTGTCAAGTAATTTTCCCTGGTCCAGTGAACACCATCTCCTTTTTTTAAAAAAAAACCCACAAACTGCTTTCAACAGTCTTGGCTTCTTTCCAAAGGAAGCAGGAAAATTGGACTTCTTCACAGTGTTCATTTGCTGACTGTCTGCCACAGGACATGGGAACCATTTCACAAGTATTCAAAATTTAACTGTAGAGCATTAAGCTGATGGCTGAGATATCCTGATGGCATGCCTTTCAGCAGTTTGTAGCAGTATGCATGTAGGATTTCTCTGAGAAGCTAATGAGGTACCATCTTTCTTTTAAGAGTCACCTGTGCCCTCTCTGTGGTGTGGTTTATCCTACCAGCTAGACAGAGTAATCCTAGACCATATGGTAAGCACAGAAACATAAAGTCAGTCCTGATGAGATACAGGGGCTGCCTGAGTTCATGGAGCAGGGTCCAAAGAGAAGGGGATTAGAGAGAAGGCCCATTATTTCCAGGCAGATGGCCTGGGACTACCATCCCTCAGGAGGTGGGGGGTGGGTGAAGACACTGTCCTCCAGGGAGCAGGTCACAGATTTTGTGTGGAACTGATCCTCACCTACTTTTAAGCAGCATTCAAGTCCTGCAGCAAAGGTACCGCACTCCAGTGCCCGCTTGGGAGTCCTTGGGTCCTGCAGCCAGGACACTGGCTTACAAACTCAGCTACCTGCATCCTGTTCTGGGTCATTGCTATCCTAGATGCATGTCTGAAATCAACTAACTGCACCTCTTTTGTCTGTGAGTTTTGCCCAAGCAGGCTTTTCTCAGGATTTTTCCAACTTTTCTCTGGATGAGCCAGATGTGAAGCTTTTTTCTTCTGACAGAACCAGAAAATGCAGAAGGGTGTGAAATGTGAACAGTTAGCAGAAAACGCCAAAACCTTTCCACTTCCAAGGCTGACTGACAATTTCTGTAGATTTGTATTGTATATTAACCTTTCCTTTTAATGCTTTACCAAAATCAGTTACGAAGAAAAATCAATAATGCTTTTGATATAAAATGTCGTTTTGCTTCTGGGCAGAACAGCTGTCACACATGCTTTCAGAGCAGGAAAAATGGATTACATTTATAGGAGGATATGTGTGCAGTGTAGCATATTGTCCTTATCCAACAAATGAAGGTTTTCCCGTGGGATATGTAACTGATTCTCAGGGACACCATCACTTCTGCTTATACATCTGTTCTGCTTTTAACTGCAGTATAACTCAATCATTCTGGACAGATCTTCCTTTCAGATATATATTTCCTCAAAACCTATCAAGTCACAGGCATGACAACATCTGAACGTACGCCAAGGCCTATTAATTAGAGACCCCTTTTCAACCTGCCGAATGTCAGCGCGGTGGTAGCTGCAGACCAGCCAGCCACTTCCCGTGGTGGCTGCCAGCGCTGCTGAGCCTCACCAGCTGCTCTCCTCTGCTGTCACTGAGAGCAGCCAGTCAGAAAGGGAAATCCTTGCTTGATTCTACCCACTTCATTAGGGACTTCTACTTTCACTTGGAGCCTTCAGGCCAGCACCAGACAGGGCATAGTTTTCAAATCTGCTTTTAAAAAAAATACTTAAATCTTACACTTGTCCAATTTACCGTTTAGATGGCAGTGCCTGAGATCTGGAGTCTAAGCTTGGTTTATGTAGCGATGGGTGAAGTATGAACAGAGCATGTTTATGGCAGTGTTTAAAAATCTCACCATCTACTCTGCTGGGTTCCAAAGTATGTTTAAAGACCTGATCCTTGTTCATCTGACTTTATGCTGTTGCCAGAGGGACCGGAGGTACTTTAGAGGATCAGGCAACAGTAAATACCTGATTTCAGAGATCTGGGTTTCTGGAGGAGACACTGCCTTAATATATGTACAGTCATGGTACTAACTGCCAGAAGCAATGGTATGCGTTGTGGTATTCAGATTTCTTTGTGGCAGACACTTGCTATTGAAAACAGTTCTTTCTCATCTGCATAGATCTGTGACCTGTTTGCAGAGAATCTGAAATGGGGAAATACGGGCTTTTTAATTTCTTAATGTTCTACAGAGGAAGCAAAGACAAAAGGTATTTCTACATATAAATTTAATCACAGGCATGGAATATGTAGTGAGAATGAAAATGAACTCTAATGGAATGTGAATAATCACAACTAAAAATTAAGGACTGAAATGCATATGTTAATGGTTGTTAGAGTGCTGCTCCTATTAACAAATGCAGTACCCAGTTAAAAGATTTTTCTCTTCTGCGGAAAGGTCTACACTGTAAATGAGCAAGGGATGATTTCCGCAATGCTTCAGTGTGAAATTTTCTTTTTCTGAAGTATGAAACTCAAACCTGTCAACTAAAGTGAGTCTTAGTTTGCTCAGTTTTAGATGCCTATAGTATAGATATCTTCATCTCAGCTAGCCACCCTGGGTTCCCTTTACAGTCAGCAGAATCAATAAATGTCTGTCCCAGGGTAGCAAGAAGCTTTCTCCTTGCCTCTCACCAAACATAACACATTAGAGGGTGTCTCATCAAAACCTGAACTGTTGGAGAGCTGGCACCATCCTCCAAGTGTTGGCTGCATCACGACAAGATAAAAGGCACGTCCACGTGCATGTGGGCAGGCAAACACACGTTGTCATTCTAGTTACAGGCAGGGTTGGGTTGACTTCAGTCTCTCCAGTGTGGGTGGCAGAGAGCATTCTTACACACAGCTGCTTACCTGACTCTGCAGACATACCCCAGCAGTGGTCTCGTTCAGTAACATGGGAGTTCTATCACCACTAGCTGCACAGTGTTGCTTCTCTGACTGCAAAAAGGTACAAGTATGGCTATAAATAAGGGACTTCAGATGTCAGGGCTGTTTCTTCAGTAAGTTTTCAGAGCAACAAAATGTACAGGCTTCTTTAAAATGATTAAAGTTGCAGTATTATAAATGCCACCAGAAATCTAGGCAATTCTGTTTAGAGAAACAATCTCCCTCTGCCTTGCATGATGCACAAGCAATCTCAAGCTACAGAGCACTCCATAAAAAGGACATGGAGCAAGCTGCTCACTGAGATGAGGCAACAAGTTACCAAATTCTTTGAAACAAAGAGAAGATCATGTGAAATGATACGTGATCTCAGCAAGTAGTGGGAGAGAGGCGTGAAAGTTTTCAGCATCCCATAGGCTCAAGGCTATATTTGGTTGACTTGTGAACTGTACAAAATGCTCAGATCTAAGCACAAAAAAAAGTGTGTTGCCTTTGCAAAAACACGTCCCTCCTGTTTGACAATTAAAAATTGCAAGAAAGAATGATGCATTCATCATTTTTAATGTCTTTAGAATGCTGCCCTAACATCCTTTTTGTTTATAGCCCTCTTTTGTAACAGAGGGTAATAAATATTTTAGAAAGCACTGATTATTTTACACGTTGACAAAGAATATAGTGCTTTTAAAAGCGAGGAATTTGGAGCAATGAATAATAACTCTTCCCAGCATGAGTGAGCAATAAAGCTGCCCAACACTGTGACTTTGAGGTACATCTCTACAGAAACTCAGTAATATAAATTCTACTAACATTTCTGTAATGCATTTTGGGTACACTATTGGACAGTCTTATTTCAAATGTTTCTTTCTGGCTTAATAATTAAGCAAATTAATATTAATATACTGCAAGTCTGAAGGAGCAATATGTGTCCTACTGAGGTCCTTGGGAATTTTGTTATTGGTTTCTGTGGATGCGGAATTTCATGAAGCCTAATTGTCCTGGTTTAATGGTCTTAGGCTAGAAGGTAAGAGGTTTTTAGTGATGGCCTTTAACAGCTTTTCAATGAACTGTTAGAGGTTAAAAAAAAGCCCCTAAATGTTTTTAAGGCAGAACTTAAGTATATAAATAAGATTTGAAATGGTTCCTTTGTATGTTCCCGATTCCAAGTCTAAACAGTTTGTCGAGCCACTGGTACCCCTAGAAACAGCAAGGTGAGGGAAAATCAGGGAAAACCAATAAGCATTTGAAGTTTTTCTGACTTGCGTTATAGGAGCTGCTGAGACAGTCTGTTTGGTGAAGTTAAATTTCCGCTTCTTCTGTCAGTTCACCCTTTTGAAAGGCACTATTCTTTCTCTCACTTAGATAGCCCAGACTGCTTACGCGCATGGCTATTATCTGTAATGAGCTAATGCATTATGTTAAAAACTGCTAAAGATGTTGCCCTCAGCATGGACAAGAATGGTTGTACTCAAACATGTTATCTGGGCAGGCTTAATTCCACAGTCCTTTTAGATTTTACACCTGTGGTGTACTGATGGTAATGTGTCTTCAGTGAGAAAATGTTTTCAGGCACATAGAGGAAAATCAATTTATTAATAGGTATATTCTGTGTTTGCTCCTATCTTTGTGTCTGCTTGATAATCTGGGAGGCTGAATACTGTAGATACCAGCATATAAATAAGCACTGTGTACCTCCTTCTTATCTTAGTGTTCCTAGAGCTAAAGACAATTTTAATTGAAGAGAGCACTTATTCTGTCAGGTGTATGACCATGGGAGTAGCATTACCACATTTTGAGACAGCCTCCTGAGGGCTGTTAGAGGCTTAATATGACACACTGGAATGTGTCTTTAAACTCAACTACTGAACTGGTGCTTTTACAACTATAGCTATCTGAAACATGCAGTTTTCCAGGCCCTACTGAAGTGTTGGAGGTGCTTGGAGGTTGTGGTTCAGACCTGTTTCTTGTAGCTACTGAGCACTAAGCTGAACCCAACCTGCATTGCACTAGTCTGAGCACAAGGGTGCTAGTCTTAGGTCTCAAGGTTTCTGCATGGTATGCTCTGGCACAGGGAGCATGTCCAAGAACAGTCCTAAGGTTTACAGTTCCTACAGCATGGTTGTGGGGTAATGAGATGCCAGCTGAAGGGGAAGATGGTTATTAAAAAAAGTTTGAGGGTCTCCTTTGTCTTGACCTGCAGACCTTGATGAGAGTACCCCAAGAGAGGTGGGTCAATGTGTATTGTATGCATGTATTACAGAAACCTTTCTGTCTTGCAATGGTAATGCAAAGCACAGTCCTGGGATAGATTCAGAGAGGATTGCCAATAATGGTGCCTACTTGCCATTGCACGGAGGCAGTTCCTCAGAGCCTGCTGTGGGTCATTCAGTACAGAGATGTACTTGCACCACCATCCCTGCTCCTGGGAGCATGCAGTGCAAAACTCTTTCTGTATGAGGTAAATGAGATGAGCAGGTGGTGTGGTAATGAATCAGATACTGCACATATGATATGTAGCCATTGTTTCCTAGCAATCATGATGCACCACGTACCAGGTTAGTTTTTTGTGTCTTTTAAGGCAGGTGAATAGTGCTGGTGATATGATCTGCAATGGTACAGCCCTTGTGAAAGAGTTGGGTCAGCACACGCTGCCCGAGCAGCTTCTCAAAGGAATACTGATGAAGTTGCTTTGAGTATCTAAGATATAAATGATGTAATGGATGTAAGAGGAAAGAATCTCTTTTATTAGACCAGAGGCTGTAGATTTAAAAAAAAAAAAAGGACATGGTCTCAAGCTCAGTGATGGTGTCCTTAAAAACTTTCAGCTGTCAGAGAAGAGGAAGGCATATTTAATGAGACAAAAGAGAAAGTTATATGGCAGTGTTCTTCACTCTCTGATTAGAAACTAATTTAATTAATAAAATCCAAGAACTTCTTCAACGTCCTAGTTCCCTGTAGACAAACAATAATTGTTTACACATTTGTCCAACAACCAGCTCACGAGTTTCAAAGAGAACTCATTACCAGGCTAAAAATTCTTCAAATTACTTTCCCATCCACCTGAATTATGTTTATAATCAGTTTGTAATGAAGTTCAAATCTCATCCTTTAGACCACTAGAGAAGCCTAAAGTGGATAAGCTGTGATAAAATTATTCAAATCTGGTGTGATTATCTTTTGATTATTCTTCCTCAGAACAGCTCACCCACTGACTTAATGAGGTTTTGATTAAAAAAAAAACAGCAATGGATGATAGAAATAATTAGTCAATAAGGACTAGCTTATCTGATATTCTAATTCACAGCTGAGTATTCTGTTAGCATTCCTCAAAGTGAACGCAGCCCTCCTGTTTTTATTGAAATTCTATATGAACCAGTGATGAAACGCTGTATTTTTAAAAGCAGTATTAGCTGTGTAGTAGTTTGATGCTATCTGTAAAGACAGAACTATCTAGTGAGAAAACAAGTACACTCTGTTTCTTTGTGAGATATCTTTGAAGATGCTAGAATGTCCATTATTATGTTGGTGAGTTGGACTTAGGCCTTCATGCTTGTAAGTCGGACTTCCTTGCAGACTCTTCTCAGTCATGTTGGAAATCATTACTCCACAGGCTGATCTGTAGGATAAATAACGAGAAATACACGATTACTTAATTATGGGTTTGGGGTTTTTTTTGAGACATGAACCGGACCCAGTATGTCTGTAACAGCAACAGGGTACTTCCAGAAATAATTTCCTCCTTCCTATTTTCATCTTTCTACACAATTTAAGAGGTGAATTTAGCATTGGGGGTCAGAACTAGGGGCAAAAGGGATTTGGCTCCCATATAATCACAATCTATTGAATCTCACATTTGCTTTCAATGGGCAGAGTCTCTGGCAGAAATAAGTCTTTTTCAGGGAATGTTTCCATGAACTGGAGGCACATGATCTCTGACAAGGATAGTGTAGTTTTATCTATAGGTATGGGTGAGTGAAGGTATGGGTCAGTAAAGATCTATCAATTTTAATGGGAAATAACCTAACCAATAAGTTTGACCTCTTAAGTAAAGAGATGGTGGTGAAGGGGGGTAGTGGAGATCAAAAATTCACCTGTAATAATGTTTGCAAAATATGGTTATATAAGTTGTTTTGCCCTCTTTATAATAAGTGACATGTCAACAAGACATAAGAGTCTCATCAGAAATTACATCAGAAAGAGCAACATTTCTCTCTTCCTCATTCATTTTGCCTAAAATGCTTAGCCAGAAGAGAGAAGCAATCTGTTTCAGAATAGAAAAGTCTTATTGTAACATGCACCTAATATATCGCTGTTTGAGTTTTGGAAGAGAAGGACTTCTCAGTAATTCCTGATAGCCCAAGTACAGCATTCTAGGTGTAAGACCCAGAAAATCTGAAGTTTTATAGGGGCACAAAAAGCCATCAAATGCCTAATGTCCTTGAAAGTAAGTGAGAATTAAACACTGGCATTTCTTCCTTTGAAATCTCCCCTTCATTACTTTGGACCTTGGAACGGAGGTATTGAGTATAAAGATTTGGGTTTGGTTTTGGTTTAAAGTAAGACATCTATTAAAATAACCTTTAGAAAATGGTGCAATAAATCACTTCAAAAAATTTTAACCAGGCCCAATACTCAATGCTGTGGTTAGGTAGGATTCCTTCCCACTCTTTTACAAGTAGTAAAAAATGGGCGTTTTCACACAGCAAGCAAGCAATTAGATGGCCTGTTGCTGGGATTTTGCTTGCATAAACAGTGGGCAGGGTGGAAACATAGGTCTGACCAAATAAGAGACTCTTCAAGATGCAGGACTATAAAGAACAAGGCTTCATTTACAGAAACACATTCTTCCTGCATTCAGACTTTTTTGCTGGGGTATTGGGTGCGGTGGGATTCTGTGATAAAGTATCTTTCACTTTTGGTTCTGAAAATCAAAACTGCACCAACACAATTCTGGAAACTCGGGATGAGTAAGGGGACTGCTCTTATGAAGCACAGGACTATGATTGAGTCATATAACAGACTTGGGTCCTGGCTGTAGCACAGATCCCTCATATGACCTTGGCAAGTGACCTAATCTCTGTGCTGTGGTGACTTAGCCTCTGTGTCTTGGTTCAGTGTTTGCAAAATGAGTATAACAGTACTGCCTTTGTCTTGTCTGTTCATACTGAAAATTCCTTGTTGCAGGAATCATCTCTGTGTATTTAGCGAGGTTCTTGGCATGTACCTCTAGGTGCTATTTTAATAACAGTACATAATTGCTGCTAGTTTTATCCCTAACCTTTTTGGAACAGAGTCGGATTTAGGAAATCCTTTATTTTAACCCCATCCTCACCTTGGGAGATCCGAAGACTAAAGGGGATCTGTTGTGGTTTAACCCAGCAGACAGCTAAACACCACACAGCAGCTTGCTCAACTCCCCCCACCCAGTGGGATGGGAAGGAGAATTGGAAAAAAAAAAAAAAAAAAAAAAGCAAAATTAATAGGCTGAGATAAAGACAATTTAGTAGGACAGAAAAGGAAAGAATAATAATAAAAATAATAATAATAGAATTAGAATACACAAAACAAGTAATACACAATACAATTGCTTACCACCTGCCAACCAATTCTCAGCCAGTTCCCAAGCAGCGGTCCCCAGCCAGCTTTCCCCCTAGTTTATATACTGAGCATGATGTTATATGGCACAGAATATCCCTTTGGCCAGGTTGGGTCAGCTGTCTGGGCTGTGTCTCCTCCCAGCTTCTTGTGCCCTCCAGCCTTCTCACTGGTGGGGTGGTGTGAGAAGCAGAAAAGGCTTTGACTTAGTGTAAACACTGCTTAGCAACAACTAAAACATCAATGTGTTATCAACATTATTCTCATCCTGAATCCAAAACACAGCACTATACCAGAAACAAGGAAGAAAATTAACCGTATCCCAGCTGAAACCAGGACAGGATCTCAGTCAAGTCAACCTTGCTTTGAAATACAAAACAAAGAACTTGCCTTTGGTAACCCTGCGTGACCTGGCATTCAGCTCCCTTATAGGCAGAAATCCCACCAAATGATCCTGCTCAGTTTGATACTGCCAGCTTTGAAGCCAGCACATTGCATTGGCTTATCTTCCAGGGACTGGATTTGCAGAGTTTGTAGCTAACAATAAATTTTATTAACTGCCTCCATGGAGAAAACCAAAACATCTCTGCAGTAATAAAGATGGAACAGAGTTGCAGAGCATGAGAGATACTGGAGACACTGCTGTATCCTGAGAGACAACGTTAGGAAGAAGGTGGAGGACTCCCCAGTGATAGCCTATTTTACAGATTATTGGGGTTCATTACTAATGCTCATGGCCATTAATCTCACGTGAATGGATGCTGCCTTGCTGCCTCTGTAGAGGTGGGGGGTTGAGAGCAAGTGCCAAACTGACTACAAGTTTTTCAGGTACCTTGTTCTTGTTAAAAGTGTGACACATCAAAGACATTTTGCTCTTATCAGACATGAAATGTTCTCAATTCTCAAGTGAGAGGAACAAATATTGAACACGCTGCAGCATCTATGTTTGCAGCTTACCTGAGATTTTGGCAGTTGAAGGCCATGTCAAAATTCCCACTTACTACAACTAGCATTTGAGTTAGCTTTCCAACTAGCTAGCAGTAGGATAGCATCTTAGATGACTAACAGCCAGTGAGGAAAGCAGTGCAATTCCATGCAATGTGTTAACAAATCATGCCCTTCTGCACTTTCTGCAGGGCAAATGTACAGCTGCATTTTGCAGTGGCTCTCAAAGTAGTTTGCTGATAGCTGAGGGTTGCAATAACAAAACTCAGTGTAATAAGGAGGAAGAGAGGAAATGTTGCTAGAGATGAGGTGCATGTTTTATACATTTTATCAATACAAACCAAAAATGTCAGGACTGTGATTCTGTTTTCTTACTGTGTCATGTTTAAGAATTGTTCAAGTTTGATCCTGGAGCCATGGTAAATTGTTGCACTTATCTGGGCAAACTGGTGCATGCCTAAATTCCCCAATCCATTTTGCCCAAGTAGGAGACCCGGAATCTTCCCTCTTTCACAGTAATACCCTCTTTGTCGCTGTTATCCCCAAATACACAGGGAAAACAAGTTGTTTAAAAGGGGGTCTTCAGCCAGAGAGTTTGATAGGGTTTTCCAGTTTAACAGTTGTTCATTCTTCTTATGAATCATTCCTCCCTTTAACTGTCCTCCCTCTGCTCTCTCATCTGGAGGAAAAGGCTGATGGTAGAATGAGCAAAAGGAGTGGGGAAGTAAGCCTTTTTTGAAGGAATTTTCTGGTTTACATTGGCTAGATGGAGGCTTAATAAACATGCACTAGTCTAGTCTAAAGAAGACCATTTCTGAATCTAATCCAATTTGCACAGTGCTGTTATACATGCCATGATGTTAAACATCAAAAACACTTAATATCACATGATGGTTATTTTAACCATCTTCCTGAAGCTTTCTTTTTCTAAGATTGAAGTAACTTAGTGAAATATTAAATGAGATATTCCATGCATATAAAGCAAGCAGCTAAATGCATGGCTGAGTGGAAGTGACACAAGCGATAGCAGTCATACTGCTTTATTTTGCTGTTGAAGCTACTTAACATCAGCGATGTGGTGAGTAGGAAGGGACTGGATAAGTACGATGCTTCCTGGGGATAAATGCCAAGACCCTGCTCAGCCCTTCCTGAAATAAAACCCTGGGAGGTTACAGAGGAGGAAATGTCCATTCCTTCTTGGCAGCTTCTCAGATGCCTCATTTGAGTAAAGATTAATTTTGACACTGGAGCAGTCTGGAGGTTCACCCAGCAAGCCTTCTGGTTCAGCACAGAGGTCATTGGAGAGTCGGGCTTTCGACATTTGGGCCTGATGCTCTTGTTTTCACTTCCAGCTGCTGTGAAAGGTCTCTAACAGCTAGCAGGGGCCATGTAATTTTTCCCATGAAGGAAAAACCCGATGATAGGCACAGTGCTAGATCTCTGACTGATTTCAACAGACCCAGCTGGAAAATAAAGTGTGCCCCAACAAATCCCGTGCTTTACCTGCCCTTTCCTTCTCTGCTTCACCCTGACCTCCTTTCTTTGTGTGGTTATCTCTGAGCCTCTGAGCCTGGGATCATGTAGGAGGACAAAAATGGGGATGATCCTCCTCTTGGATCAATGGCATAGGAAACGCGCCAAGTTACAACCTAGTCTACAAAAAAGCCTGTGAACTAACTCATCTGCCTGAAGTGAAGCCATCTGAAAGCTGTATATCTAGTCCAAGTTAATGACTGGCTTTAAAAGAGACCAGTGTAAATACCAATCAAATGTTTGGATAAAAGGAGCACGAGAGAATTCCCATGTGCCACCTGCTAAATGTAGCTGCCCTCCTGCAACTGCATTTTCTCCTTGTTTTACCAGTTTTTTGTTTCAAAAGCTATGCCAAAGGCTCAGCAAATATTTTAAATGCCTCTTATAATGAGGAAGAAAGCCAGGAGATTATATACGAACCTGGGAATCTCCCATGTTAGGACAAAAGTCCACTGCAACAAATCAGCCTCTATTAAGCATTGTACAGGCTCAGTGATCTGCAGCAGAGAGAAGAGGGTTTGATGAAATATTCTCTCCCTCCACACTGAGATCACGTACATGTTTATCTAATGGCTGGTGTGTGCCTATCAATGGATTTGCTATGCCAGCATGGCATCTTGTGCCTCCTGTTCTGTGAGCTGGTGCTCCCCAGCCTGAACAAAGGGCTGCACCACGATTTGCTCTGTTTGGCCTCACAGGAGAGGAGGTGAGCCTCCACTGATGGCAGACGTGAGGGTTGTTGTTGCCTTATTGGTACAGGGTGTGTCCCATGAAATCCACTACAAACTGAGCCTGCTGGTTTTGTCTTGCATAAGCAATATGTGCATGTTCAGAAGGTAGTGTTACATCTTGAGCTCCTCAGAGGTTTGTGTGCCAGAACTGGCAGTCCCTCAGAGCTGGCTGTCACAGCAAACGATCTTCCCTCACTGTTAAGTGTGGAGAGTTTTCTTATGGTTTTAACCATAACACTTGCAAGAAAATAATTCCCAGCCATGCTCCTTCCTAAATGAGGTTGGTTTATGTGTTTCCTCTGGGCTCTCTTATCTTCAGCCACCTGGACGAGTTCTTCCAGACACAGTTAGAGAGCCAGAGTTGGCTTTGGCCATGTCTTCCACTTTTGCGCATCAACAGCACCTTGGCTTTTTTCAAGGGAAGTGTTGTGTTTTAAGACCAGCTGGTAACAAAGCCCCATGAAGCCACTCGCTCAGTCCTCCCCCACCGGTGGGAAGAGGAGGACAAAATATAAAGACAAGCTTGTGTGTCAAGACAAGGACAGGGAAGGATCACTCACCAATTACGGTCACGGGCAAAAAGACTCAACTTGGGAGAAAACAAAATGAATTTAATCAATCAAATCAAAACCAGGATAATGAGAAGTAAAACCAAATCTTCAAATACCTCCCCCACCCCCACCCCCTTCCCGGCTCAACTCCACTCCCAGTTTTCTCTACCTACTCCCCACCAGCAGCACAGGGGGATGGGGAATGGGGGTTAGGGTCAGCTCGCCACATATTGTCTCTGCTGCTCCTTCCTCCTCAGGGGAAGGACTCCTCATTCTTCCCCTGCTCCAGTACGGGGTCCCTCCCACGGGAGACAGTCCTCCACAAACTTCTCCAGCACGGGTCCTTTCCACAGGCTGCAGTTCTTCATGAACTTCTCTGGCATGTGTCCTTTCCGTGGGCTGATCTTCAGTCACACACTGCTCCAGCGCGGGCTTTCCCATGGAGTCACGGCCATCTTCGGGAGCCTCCATTCCACCGTTCACCCCCATGGGCTGCAGGGGGACAGCCTGCCATCTCACCACAGGCTGCAGGGCTATCAGCCTCCTCAGGTACCCCTCCTCCCCCTCCTTCTTCACTGATCTTGCTGTGTGCAGAGGTGTTCCTCTCACATTTCAATCCCACTACTCCCTGCAGGTTCCCCTTCTTAAATCTGTTCTCCCAGAGGCGCTACCACCATCACTGATGGGCTGGACCAGAGGTGGGTCTGACTTGGAGCTGGGGGAGCTTCTAGCAGCTTCTCACAGGAGCTACCCCTGCAGCCCCTTCCCCACTCCCCAAACCCCACCACACAAATCCAAAACAGGTGGGCTTCAGAGGATGGCAATCTACAACTGGAGAGCTGAATGCCTTCATCTCTGTATCTGCCAGTAATGGGGCTGGTCACCATTCCTGGCTGGCTGGAGGTTTGTACTGGATTGTGCTTAAGGCAGAGTGTGTCCAGGAAGGCTTTGCTTTGTGGATAAATGTTCTATATAGCTTGGACCATACCATATCTTTCACACACTAATGTCTGTAGGCTGTTTCAAGGTTGAGGATGCTCTGCCCTCAGCTGACAACTCCCAAGCCTATCTGTTTAGACCTCTCATTCCCCATAGTTTGTTCCCATTGCATCTTCAAGATCCAGCACAAAGACATGAAGTCCAGCCAGTGTACTTCATTTTGACAACTCCAATGCTGGCGTTTGATTATGCGGTACTCTTGAGAAATGACTTTAGCTTACCCTTACTGCCCTTGTCTTCCCTCTTGATGTAGTCAAGGT
Source organism: Pandion haliaetus (assembly GCA_013401275.1). Classification (NCBI taxonomy): domain Eukaryota; kingdom Metazoa; phylum Chordata; class Aves; order Accipitriformes; family Pandionidae; genus Pandion; species Pandion haliaetus. The sequence continues at coordinate 368,046 of VYZV01015583.1, read as the reverse complement.
TATGTCTGTATCTGTTCAAAGGAGGCTGTTTTATAACTATTAGGGCTTTGGTAGCAGTTGTATGTCAGGAGAGCTAACAAAACTGGCTAGCAGGCAGATCACAGCCTCTTGGAGCTACTGCCTGCTAGAGTCTTCTCACCCTCTGTTTCTCTCTTTTCTTGAGCTTGTCCTGGCAGTTGTCCCCTGTCTTCCCTCTGGAGATGGTATAAGTGTGGTCACTTTCCACTGAGACCAGTTCTTCTGAAAGATTCATTCCAGGCTGCATTCACTTTTCTTTTCCCAAGGTAAGTCAGTACCTGCTAGGGAAAAAGTGATTTTTCATAAATTTTCTAAATAAAGATAATCCACATTCCTACCTGGATAATAAAATGTTAATAGTACACAGAAAAGAATTCAAACAGCTCGGAAATCTAAACATAATTACTTATGAACACGGAGCATTTATTGCTGTCAAAATTAATCACGTTTCAACTTCCAGCTGTTAAAATCCTTCTGGCAGGTCTCCAAGCAATTCTCCTTTAGTTACTTTTCCCTCAATTAAATATTAGTGCAGTTCTCAGGCTCTTGTTACATAAGCAGCAATTTCAAATTGTGCTTCTCAGTTCTTTTAAGCATAAGCTGTCAGAAATATATTCTGCTGTAAAGTCTTTTCTCAACTCAGCTTTTAATTGAAGTTAATACCAGTGAAGAAGGAACAATAATTTCACATGTGTCTAGGCCTTGGTTGCAAAGTTTAGATGCAAACTTGTAAAGGCTGGCCAGAAATGAACCTTGGGGCTGCATGCTGCCAGGTGCTGAGCAAGTTGTTGAGATAAATGGAACTGAGTGCACCTGGCATTTTCCAAAATGTTTAGTGCTTTAGCAGAAGCAGGATGCTCAGAGAGCTGCATTGGAGATGGGGAGATATCTCTGGATGTACCTCTCTCTCAAGTAATACTAAGAATGAAATATCTCAAGTGTACACGCTGTCAGTTGCACCACAGTAGGTGCTTGCAAGGACTGTTGTGAACCTCCATAAAAAGGCTACAGTATAGAAATTATTGGATCTAAGATTGATATGTGAGCTGTGGTTTGGTTTTATGTACCTGTATTTCTCTTTGGGCACTCTGGGACAGTAGGGACCCAGACAATTTCTTTGGGAATATGGGGTGAGGGGAATGGCATGCCAGAGCCCTGATGGTGTGTATTTAAATGGAGTCCAAGCAATCAGAGTTTTGCTTGTGTGATGATAGATTATTACTTGATCTGTATCTCTGCACCTTGAGTCAGGAGTCCATGGCACAATCATTTTTCATGTCTGAGCTATGACTGCTCACACAAGGCTCTCAGTAGTCTACCAGCCTTAAAACCAGGATTGAAATACAGAGAAAAAGAACAATACAAGTCTGGACAATACTGTTTACTTACTTTACTCCAATCACCCAAGATCACCTTTTTTTCAAGTGCAACTGTGGTGTGTGTATTTAAAGGAGAATAAATTTAATGATGCAAACCTAGAAAAGTGATTGATGTAAAATCTACTTCTGGTTCTGCAAATGTGTGGCCGTGCCCCAGTGACTGGCCATGGTTTTGGCTGGATGAAGTGTGATACCCTCCAGTTTTTTAAAAATCCGTGTATTAATTTTGCCTCTTTTCCAGAAGCAACAAAGGTAGATAATCTGGTATTTTAGCAATGAACAAGCACCTATATTTGCATAGTGGGTATTTATGCAGCATCTCAATTCAGGGAAGGCAAATCATCACACAGGATAGTAAAATATTGCTTCATTGTACAGCTGGAAGGTTGCATTAATTGTCTGGTTCTGAGTGGCATAAAACATAAGTGTCTGAATCTAGATCCAGTTGAACTGTTAAAGTGAGCTACATGTGTCCAGCCAAGTTTGTGCTATATAAAGCCTCTAAATTTCCTGGGAGCAATATTTTTTAATGCTAACACGTAAGAGGATTTTTTCATCTGTTGTTCCTTCATCAGTCTCTTTGTTAACACATTGCTGCATCTGTTTGTGTACCTCCTGAGCCAGTGATCACATTGTGTGCTATGTCAGGTCTGTCAAGAGAGATTATAGATATAAGGTGGATGGAAGCCATGGACTGAGCAGTGTGTGTGCACATTTTTGATTGCTAGCTGCACCCTTAGCTTTCTAGCCCGCTGCCTTCAATTTGTCCTCCACTCTTCCCTTTTCCTGACCGTCCCCTTCCCAAGACAGCAGTCGCAAGCAAGTGAACAAATGTAATGAAAGTGGAAGCAAACTGCAGTCATGGGACAGCCATACCATATGGAAAGCAAATCACCTATTTTCATGAAACTTAAGAGACTTAATATTTGTGAGAGCTCTGCTATTGTGTTGAACTTGGTTGAAACTGGTCACAGTGTTTGCAAGTTATTAATCTAGGAGAGAGCACACAGGCAACATAACTGCACAAATCTTGCACTCTTAGAAAGACAAGCTATTGCTTTGTCTCCAAATTCAGTAAAGGGTAATGCAAAACTTTCATGTAGACGGTGGGAAGAAACAGCTTGAATATAATCAAAACTTTCAAAATGTTACCTTGACAATAGTATCTGATCCAGTATTGTCTCAGATTCTCAGAAATGCCCTTTTTTTCTGCAGAATTAACCTTTGGTACAGGAATTCATTGTCACACAAACCAATTGACCTCCCAGGGTAAGAAACCTCCTTGCAGTGTAGGAATTTAAGTGCTTATTTCCAGACTTAAACATCTGTATATGCACATGCAAATGTGGACCAATAGCATCCTGTGCACATACTTGGGCATATGTATTTGAGAAACTGTGTATATGAAAACTTTGAAGTATTTGGGTTCATGACTTTTAATTTAAAAACAGAGAAGCAGAAACAATTTACTTTGAACTGATATAATTTGTGACACCCTAATTTAATTTTAAATTGGCTTTATTGATTTAATTGAAGGTAATAAGGAATGGAATTTAAACTAAACAAAAACAATCCATCCTAGGCTGAAATAGGAATATTGCTCAGGGCTGATCCATAATCTGGTCTTTTATAAAAAAGGAGAAGGCTTTTTATCAGTGAAATTGATTCTCAGCTGAAAAAAAATTTCACAGAAAAGTATACTTAATTGTGGAAAATGCATGCTGTTGTTGAAGAACCAGCCACACACTTTTGACTTTCACCTGAATGTGGATAGTTTTGTGTTTACTTTTTCTTAAAAAAACCCCTCAAACAAAACTACTATTGCTTTTCCCAAAAATATATTCCTTGTCACATTTCTTTGCAGAAAGTAAAAAAATGGCTTATTTGTGCTGATTTAATTAAATACATCCAGGTATATTGTAGACAGTTGCTGTAAGAGCTGAGGTTTTAAAAAGCAGCTCCTCTTGTTGCAGAAGGGAAAAATGCCTTTCCTAAGGAGTAGAAATGGAGTACAGTTTGTTAGAAAAAGAGAAGGCTTTGCAAAGCAAAAGGTTGCTGATATGGCATGCAAAATTGCAGTTTGTTGTCATGTATAACACAGGCAGCTATAGGGCTATAAAGAGGATAAGAAAGACCTTGGTGACATGCAAGAGCTTGCCAGTGTGTAACTAAATGCTCCCGGAAAGAGGGCTCTAAACTGTGCCACACAGCGTGAGGTGGGAGTAGTAGTTGTTAGTTCCTTCGCTTCTGTGATTTTTGATTTCCAACACAGAAAGGTGAGAAGTGGGCTCAAAATACATTTCACCCACCTTCCTCTTTGCATCAAGTTCTCAGAGTGCAGAATAAACTTGCTGTCAGCTAGGGTAACAGAAGAGTGGGTCTGTATCCCCTGTAGGGTGTTTTTCTCTGTGGAGCAGAGGGTTTGGGAAGCTGAGGAATTGCTGCAATGTAACCAGCTGCCTCCTCAGGCATTCTTGCACAGTGCTGTTCTTCCAGGGCTCTGGGAACGGGAGGGTGACAGTAAATACAATCGCATGAGAATATCTGTGTGGGCAAGCAGCAGGAAAGGAAGATCCTGAGGAGGTTTTTGAAAAATGCCAGATATTTCATAAAAGCCTGAAGAAATCTCTGAATCTTGTGATCAGCATGTTATTCTCCCTCCCACCCTACTCCCCCTGGGGAAGGGAAGAGCATGTTCTCTGAGCCAAGGGGTTTGCCTCTGGTGCTGCCCTGTGCTTATTTGTGGCTGGACTCCTGCATGACCAAAAGATCTGCCCGCATGGTGTGAAGGTGCCACTGAGGTGCTTGTCACAAGCAGCAGGAGCACCAGGCTGGGCTCAGTGCCCAGTCCTAGAGCTGCTTCACAAGGCTGTGAAGCAAAGTGCCTCTCGGGACCTTTCCATCACTGAGAACGTCCCTCCAGGCAAGGTAGTGCAGGGGTCTGTCTCTCTGCTCTGTGTGCTGACAGCCTATCTGGCGGATGTCCACAGTCTGTTGCTTTTATAGTATACCTTGGAGGTCTGCTGGGAAGAGAAAGTGAAATGACAGGTGTTAAAGAGGGGACAGAGAGCTAGGAGAGCACAAGGAGAGGCTGGATTAAGAAGTGAGCTATTGTGGGGCATATAGTGGAAGTAGGGAAGTACATAAAGTAAGAAAAGTGTTAGTTAAAAGATGTATTGCTATGTTGAGACCTTTTTTTCCCCCTAGGCATTACAGTGCTTTAAAAATGGCATGTTTCAGCTCTCAAGACTGTTAATAAATAGCCATAGTTACAGCACTATCCATGTGCCTCTGTTTTAGTAACTTGCACTTATGTCTGGGCCATAAAAATTCCATGTTGCTTGGCAGAAAATTGCCCCAATGAATGTTGGCTCAGCATGTGGGCAGAACTGATGGTTTTTAGAAAGACAAAGATAGCTGTAGTGCTGTTGGTGCCTCCAGAATGAATCTCAGATGTAAGTAAATAAACATAGTTGCACTTTATTCTTGATTTACATTGTGGGAAGGGGGACCACCCCTGGCTAGATTTTGCTTACCACAAAAGAACATAGATTTGCTTAGGAATCTCAAACACACACGGGCTTACCCTGTTCTTACATTCTCACATCACCCTGGGAAATATGACAGAATTTGGTCGTGTTCATGATTTAGGTGATGGAGAAAAAGGGGCCGATTCCCTATGCAGCCAGTCAGAGCCTGTGTCACTGGTGTTGGATCTTGCCCTGAGAAGGGCCTGGATCTGGCCCTGCTTGTTTACATCACTTGGAAATTCCTTAAATTGCTTTCCTACCATCTCTAGTAAACAGTGGTCCCAGCACAGGGGTATTCATATGGGTATTCCTGGCCTCTGGGTTTCCTCAGCACACAAAACAGTTATTCTTTTTGCTGCATTCCTGCTAGCAGCAAAACCACCAGTGTTCTGGGGAAAAACCTTTTGACCCACTGGATACAGAAAAGGCCCAGAGTTCAGGCTGACATTCATTTGATTATTTTCTCCATTTTAACTGCTCTGTGGATTTTCTCCTCTTCCTTTTCTCCCCTTAAGGTTAATGCAGGTAAGCCTGAAGCCATCTGTGGAAATGCACATGAGAAATTTGGAGATTGCAAGGACCTGCCAGGTCGATACATGTGTTTGGCCAGGTTCTCATTTGCGGTGACCTGTACTTGTGTATCCCAGACATGTCTCATCTTCTTGTTTCCACCACCCCTCTGACACAGGTATTGCAGTGAGTGTGAATGTTGCTGGTGGTGGTGCAATGGAAGCAAGTACTGCAGAGTGCTGTGGCTGCCCTGCTCGTTCTTTCAGTGTCCCTGCAGCCAGTTCACCAGTGACAACCCTGCAGTCTCCCTTCAGGCTCCGTTGATGTATGTGTTGAAGCAACAGGCATGCTCCTCTCCAGCCTAATGACCTTCTTGTTTTGGTGTTACTGCAGCGTCTATATTTTTATGGAAATAGGCATCTCATTAAGTGAAAACCTTCTTAGGCCGCAGATGCATGTACAAGTTTGGCAAGTCTGGCTGCAAACATATGATGCTAGTTTTGAAAGTCATTTCGTCCCAACAGCAGCAAGTTACGCCCTTAGTCAGTTGGAACTACATTTCCCACGCTTTCAGGTACCTCCCTTTTGATGCATGGCTTGCTGATGCTTTGCACATTCATGTGTACTCCCTGCCCATTTGTAAACACAAGCTGAAGCCTATTTTCCTCCGGGTTTAAATTTTGGGAGGCCTCTGTCGGCAACTCTAGAGTTCAGCTCTGTTACCTCATGTGCGCTGTTGTTCTCTAAGCAGACCTGCTGTTTCCAGTTGAACCCAAAAGGTCTTTAAAGTAATCCTGTTTCAGAAGACTAAGCACAGTTGTTCTTTAATATGGTTTTAAGAACAATTTTAGCTCAATATGCTCCAACTTTACCAAATGCAGGCTGTTTTATGCACAGGCAATAGGTAATATATATTGTTCCCACTTGGAGTTACCACACCTATAGGATGCCAGTGTTATGAGTACTGCTGTCACAGGCATCCAGGCAGCAAGCTCCAGGTGAGTATTCACAACACGCAGGGAGCACACTGCTGTTACAGTAAACTCTCCCTGCAAACAATGCTCAAGGAAATAATTTGGGCTCCCTTATAGTCACCAACTTTGTGTAAAGAGAAAACTGGAAGGTAGTGGTGCGTGGACTGTAGTGGGTATTGGTGCCCTGTGAGAGACTTTCTGCCTCACTCAGAGGCTCGTCCTGAGCCAAAGGTGGCAGGTCCTTAAATTCCACAGAAAAGCCAAACTTTCCCAATAGACGCAACCTTTTTGCTAACTGCAGACTGGGTTGTGAACAGGATGAAAAGATTTCAGTGTAATTGCTTTAGGCCTTTTTCCAGAGCCCTGGCTTGGGACGGAGACAGGAAAAAATCCCGTCAGGCAAAAATCCAGGATGAAATAACATCCAAAAAGACTTTTGACAGAAGACCAGGACAGTCCCAATAGTCCTGGCCTGTTCCAGCTGTAAAGGGATGCCGGGTCACCTTCAGCTGAAGTAACAGTGTTGCTTTACTGGAATTATTTAGGTCTGGTGTTACCAAATGGCTGAGATACCCTCACCAAGGGTAGAACCTCATTGTGTGCAAAGCATTTTTGCAGATACCTCCATGCTGGATGATCTAAGATGACCAAGAGGGTGAACAAAGAACTATTATTGTTCCCTTTAATAAGTAGGAAACTCATGAACAGTCTTTAAGTCAGTTGCCTAAAGTTACATTCAAAGTGTGTGTTTTCACCACTCCTGCCTAGCTCAACACCAGTGGCTGAACTTGTAGACTTTTATATCGGAAAGCCTGAGTCTCTTTTGCTTGATCCTGACTGTGACATTAGAGGTGATAAACAATGCAAATTAGAATAATAAAACAATAACCTCAAGACTGGCAAACCACCAGGATAAGACTGTATTGTATTGCATTTTGTAAGTGCTTGGATATGGAATTTTTATACTACCCGGAGCCTGTAACCTTACACTAGGTTTGTGTCAGATGATCAGAGCCTAACTGAACATAGCACTAACTTTTAAATAGGGTTACCAGGGAGAATCTAAGCAATGATAAACAGGTAAACCTGACTTGAGTTCTGAACAAAGTAGATAGTATAATGAAGGATATGATCAGGAGGACATGGAGTATATAAGAGTCCGTATCACTTTTACAAAGGAAAGGCATGCTTTGAAAGCCATTAGTGTTCTTTGGAGTCAGCAAGCCCATAATATTGAATACACTGATTTTCAAAAAGAATTGGGTTCTCAAAAGCTCAAGGTTCCTAAACTGCCATGGCAGGAAAAAAACCCAAACAAACCCAAAAGGTCCTTTCAGGATTAAATGATTGATTAAAATACAGGAGGAAAAAAGGCTCTTTTTCCCAATCGAAATGGAAGTCACAAAGGAATTCTGCAGGGTCTGTGATGAGATCTGTGCTATTCACCATGCTCATATGATCTGAAAGGAGGGCAAACAACAAGGTGACAAAAGTAGAAGGTAATACAAAAGTGTTCAGATTAGCTGAAAAGGAACCTTATTGTAAAGAACTGTGGAAGGATCTGAGGTATCTGAGTAACCAGACAGTAAAGTGACAGATGAAATCCCATGCTGAACACATAAAGTACTGCCAAAGAGAAAAATAACTTTCGAGCAAGTGGTTTATAACAAACAAAAGAACTACTTTTTCACACCACACATAGTTACATTATGGAATTGGTTGTTAGAGGAATCTGTAGAAGCGAAGAGTGTAAATAGGTTAAAATAGTGACTGAAAAAGTTAAAGGAAGAAAAGAACAAAAGGAGGGTATCTCTTGACTTTGGAAGTCCCAGACACATGCTGATGATATATGGGTTTACACAGGGCATGATGTGGATAGTCATTGTGTTTCTGTCCCGCTCATATTCCAGGAAATGGTGCCTATTGCCAGAGACAGCAGGACAAGAATTAGGAATATGTTTCAGATCCACACTTGTGATTTAATGAGATCACAAATAAATCAGTGAATTGACTGTAGCTTGGAGAGGAGATAAGAGTACTCTCATAGCAGGCCTTGCCTCAGATGCAGGCCGGAGCAGCCCTTCTACTTCACTATACTCAGGGTGATGCTACTAAAATCTTGTGATATTACCCAATGTCTGAACCTCCTCTGAGTTTGAACACAGTCCTAAAAGCTTAACAAAATCAGTGAGGGCCCAATTTTCCAAGAATTTCAGCTGCCATCTGGCTATCAAGTGGTGTCCATACTGTAAAAATAGAGTTAGTATGTATTAATCCTTTGATTAATCAAGATATGTACTGTGGAAAGGAATCTTTGCATCCCTCCAAATTTTTGTTTTCAATGTGAGGGAAAATGATGTGTTTAATATGCTTATTTGTTAGCCTTTAGTATGCTAGTACTGACAAATACCTTCATGTCACTGTTTATTTAGTGAATCCTACATTGCAGCCTGTCCCAAGAGGAGGATCACTGAGCTACATCCTGTGGTTATATTCTCCTCCACAATAAAGTATGAGAGTTTGTATAATTGTGCTTCCAGACTGACAGTCCAGTCCTCAGAGGTGACCAAGTATTTACTGTTGAACTAGAGAGTCAGTGAATGTCAGACAGAATAGTAGAAAGGCAAATCTTCACACTGTATAACCCAGGAGATTCAATCAGGAGAGAATGGAGAAACAGCACGGCTCCAAGAGCATGTCGACCTCAGCTGTAAAATCTCTTTAGTAGATGGAAGGCCTCATTTTCCAGTGTGACTAATCAGTTTTGTGCTGGTGCAAATCTGTTGGCTTCATGGGAAACTCTATTTATGGATTCAATTTAAATTTTTCAGGCTGAACTTTTTTTTTCCTGGCTGCACTCATGAAGTAGGGAGAGGTATCTCTTCAACAGATAGCAGTCAGCATGCTTGTCTGTGATACGGGAACCTGGAATTCAAATCTCGATGTTCCCTCACATTTAAGAGGGTGCCCTCACCCCTGGAGCTGCAGGCTCTTTCTTCAAACTTCTTGTTTCACTTCCAGTCTCCTCTGTGCATGTTTTTTCACTCTATAGAAAATGTTACTTGAAATTAAGATGGAAGTCCATAGCCTGTCTCTCGGGGGGGATCCAATTTATCATGAAATTATAAAGTAATTTTCTTTCCCTTTGGTTTCTGAGTATTTATAGCAAAATGGAACACCAGTAGGATAAATTCAGAGCAATTCCATATATATATCACATTGCCTTCCCTTCTGAATACCATATAAAACATTATTCAGGGAATAGCCAGAAGTAAATTCCCTGCCCTCTGGGTTACTGATTAATTACAGAGACTTATTCCACCTCACTGGTTTAGTAGATGAGGCCTAAGACTAGCCCTTCTTTTTCATTTCTTTTTTGCTAAATGCCTTGAATAGGATCTGTTTTGTTGTTTTACTTTTTATTCCTTGAACTAAACTTTAAAACATTTAAATTCCACCTGGACTGATCTATAACTTCTTTTTTGATTTGACTGCCAAACCAAGATCTCAGCTATTTATTTAAACCTGTATGAAACTGGGACACAAATTCTTTATTGGCTTACTGGTACCAGGCTTTTGATAATATAAAATGACTACCACCATTCAGTAAGTTTCCTTAACAATGTCACTTTCCATGAAATTTGCCATTGTAATTGCTTTTAGCAAAGCTTAGCATTTCTTTTTCTTGATATATAGCTTTTCATTCTATTTCAGCTAATAGGCAGTACTTCAAATGAGTCCTTTTAGTTCAGTAAAGTAAATGGGAGCTATGCATAACTCTACTGTGTTCAACATTATTTAATACCTTTCAGTAGATGTCTTTGCTGCACTAAAATCTATTTGCATGCTAATGATTTTGCCTGCTACAAGTTAGTTGCATTCTTTTTTTTTTCCCAAAGGAGTGAAGTTAACCTGTTTGCTTCAATCAAAGCAGCCATAAGTGTGTATACTCACAGGTCTTCATATGATATAACTCTTCTTACTCCACTGCACATTGCCAGTCACCAGAATAGGTCACAGCCTGGTGATCTTGCTGCATCCACAGCTGCTGTCAGACTCTCATTTAATGCATTCATCCGGCCCAAAGGTTTTAGCCATTACTCTCAAGAGCAACACTTCTGTACTTTTTCATGGTCTCGTCACTTTGACAGTAGCAGTAATACTGCTGCCTCCTCTAGGGAAGTTCACTGAGCAGCTGCAGCTCTGGCACAACTCTCTGCCAGCCTCCTGAGTGGCATAAGCTACTGGGTGCATCTCATACCTGTTATGGGTTTGTGTGGCGCGGTTTTCCTTGGTGGCAGGGGAGGGGGGCTGCAGAGGCGGCCCCTTTAAGAAGTTGCTGGAAGAATTCGCCGCCCCAAAATGTCGGACGCGCGCGCCAAAATGTCGGACCCGCCTCTAGGAGGGGAGTGACGGTGGTAGCGCCTCTGGGAGAACATATTTAAGAAGGGGAACCGGTAGTGTGGGGGTTGGGAAACCTGAGAGGAACATCGCTGCCGATACTGGAATCATGGAAGTGGAGGGGGAGGAGGAGGCGCCTGAGGAGGCTGATGGCCCTGCAGCCCATGGGGGTGAACGGTGGAGCGGAGGCTCCCGAAGGTGGCCGTAACCCCATGGTAAAAACCGCGCTGAAGCAGTGTGAGACTGGAGAGCAGCCCGCGGAAAGGACCCGCGCCAGGGAAGTTCGGGAAGAACTGAAGCCCGCGGAAAGGACCCGCGCCAGGGAAGTTTGTGAGGAACTGCAGCCCGCGGAAAGGAACCACGTTGGAGAAGTTGGTGAAGGACTGTCTCCCGTGGGAGGGACCCCACGGTGTAGCAGGGGACGAGTGAGGAATCTTCCCCCTGAGGAAAGGAGCGGCAACGACGATGTGTGGCGAGCTGACTCAACCCCCATCCCCTGTTCCCCTGCGCCGCCGGGGGGAGGAGGTAGAAAGCACCAGGAGTGGAACTGAGCCGGGAAGGCAGGATTCCCCTGCGCCGCCGGGGGGAGGAGGTAGAAATCATCGGGAGTGGAACTGAGCCGGGAAGGCGGGAGGGGTGGGGGGAGGTTGTTCTGATGTTTAGTTTCCCTTCCTAATACCCTTGTGTTTTGTTTTTGTTTTGATTTGTAGTAAATTAAATTGATTTTGTTTCTTCCCCAAGTTGAGCCTGTCTTTTGCCCATGACCATAAGTGGGGAGTGATCCTTCCCAGTCCTTGTCTCGACCCACGAGCCTGCCTTTGTATTTTCTCCTCATCCCAATGTGGCCAGGTGAGGGGGTGGGGGGTGAGTGAGCGGCTTCGTGGTGCTTTGTTACCGGCTGAGCTGACCTGAAACCACGACAATACCATAACCCAAGTTTCTGTACTGGCTTCCTCTTTGCTTTCCAGAGCAGCTCATTGTATTGCAGAGGAACTTGCTAATCAGAGTGACTTAGCTAATTGCCAATGAAACTGGTGCCTCTGCTGTTCTTGTGGCCGTTGTTGCTGCAAGTGTTTGTGTTCAGTCCACATGCTTTAGAACTGCTGGTTTAACCTATTTTTGAAAATACTGATATTCAGGTGAAAGCACCATAATCTCTGTATCTGTGAAGAACATGTGCCTGCAGTAGCAATCACCATATAAACTTTGATTAAACTAGAGGGTGATGAGATGCTCAGTTTACTGAGGTCCCACTGTTAGACACAGGGATCTTTTTCTCATATCCCCTTGCCTGCTGGATATTTTCACCCTGTCCACAAATCTGAATTCTCATTGATTGGTGGCAGCATGGTCTTAGAAGAAAGTCATGGTTTTGCCATTTATTCCATTTGGTAGGTCATTGGACCACAGAGCTCAGCTTTGCATCAATTTCTTTCCTGTTGTAAGACCATACCAAACTATTGCAATGATAGGGACTACAGAAATTAGACACTTGCAGAAGAACACTTTCCAGATACAGTAACTAAGAATATTATCACTCATTGCAGGGTGCTGCAGTTGCTAAGTCTCCCCCTGAAATGATGGTAGTCTACACCAGGCAATCACAACACAATGGACATGACATTGGATTCACAAACACAAAGGGATGCTGTCTCTGACAATCTACAGTGGTGGGGACCTGGTCTCATGTTGATGAGCCTGACACCCATCACCATAGCTAAGCCAAGCAGAACAAAGGCTGGCTTTGAGAATCAACATTTTCATGCATGCAAACCAAGTATAAGTTCTACTTCAGCAGGCAAAATAGGCATTAATTCTACCGGTGACTGCAAATCTACGTGGCAGTAGGCATTTGCAGAGCTCCCTAAAGACTGCTAATTGTTTATCTGGATATCACTGGCACTCTGAATACCACATACGTTTTTTTAAGAGCCGTAGCCTGTAATTATTATAGACTTAAATTTTCAGGGTCTTAAGAAAAGAGTTGTGTCACCTTTTTTTGTGCTTTAATTTATTACTGAGTAATACAGACCTAGTGAGAATCTGATACTTATCTTCCCGCTGTCACTGACTTTGTGGGCCTAATTCTAAGCCAGGGGTTAACAACAGATTGTGCTCTTTGTTCATTTTTTCAGGGCATAAATAATATAAGGAACATAAAGACAAAGCAGAATCTTTGACTTCCCCCTCCTGTTGATGCAACTCAGTTGAAATCACTGGTATGTTCCTTAGTACTATTACAAGGATGAAGAGACTCTGCTCCTGAACAGTTCCCCTGTTCACACATTTCAAGAGCTGTATGAGGTCAAGTACTGAGCTAGGCACCCTGGTTTTCCCCCTCTTCTTTTCATACTTTTCAACTGCAGCTGAAGAACAGCTTCACTGATTCACCACATTCTCTGGAATTAATGTAGTATGCCAGCTGCAGACAGAACTGACACCTATCTGAAAGCATTTTGTATTAATATGGGAAAAAGTGTTATTGCTGGATATCAGGCTTGATAGGCCATTTGATAGCCATTTAGGTTGTTTCCTAGTCTCCATGCATTGACTGTGCAGCTCCATTGCTCCTGTTCCTGCTCTGGCCTGCTTTTGTCTCACTGGTGGATTTTTCTCCTGACATTAGGAGTATCAAACTCAAGGGAAATAGACTCCTCAAACTTTTCAGGCTGCCCTTTCCCAGCAGAGGCATGTGCTGGCGACAGCTCAGACAGAGCAGGGCTGAGCCAGTCCCAATGAATGCTGGTATTGTTATTTTTGACAATCTTTTCATAGCTGTCTGAAAGAAGAGAAAAGATAAAGTTGAAATGTTAATTGTTTCGAACGAAAGCTGTTAAGGTGAGTTTCTTGGCTTGGCACTTGGGGACATGTACAAGGCTTTGACAGGCAGTGCAAGCTATTTTGAAACCTTTTGGGTTTTTTGTTGTTTCTTGTTTTCCCCTCAGATGACAAAAAACAGCCCTCACACAAAAAGAGGTGCATTCAGGTGACAGGGTGGGAGCCAGGAACTCTCCACCCGTACTCTGGCACTAATCCCCTCTCTGGTGTTGGCACATCCCTCTGATTCAACATGATGATCTTCTATAATGGGGCTGTACAATGGGAATAATCATACTTAATGAGCTAGGCTTGAATAATGGATGTGCTTTCCTCACAGAGACATGGTGCAGTCATCAGCCTGAGTGTGCCCATGAGGAGGGCTGCACTTGCAAATCCCTAGGGCAAGGCAGGTAGTAACTCCCCACCATGTGCTATGGGGATGCTCTTTGTCCTCAATTCTGGTTTGAGTTAGTTGCTGGGGCTCTGCAGAAAATGTGCACATCAGTTTGTGTGTAGGATGTGCTACATTAGAACTACTTGTCCTTGCAATGCCCACTGGCTTACTCCATCTGCCATTCATAGAGACCTTCATCCATCTGGAGGGGACAGGGGGTCCAGTTTGAATGGGTGAGATACAGGACCTCAACCATATACCTCTTGTAGCATCCTCATGGCAGCCTTCAACTAGCATTTTGGAGCCTGAATGGCCAAGGAACAGGACTCTGAATTTCTCAAAAGGGATCAGAGCAAGACAAGTGGGGCAAGACAAACTGCCAAAGCACTATGAGAAAGTGAGAATTTCTACCACAGCTGCTCTTTGAAGCAATGGCTCTTTACTCTGTCCACCTGCCTCCCCTGTGACCTTCTAAGTTTTAGTACAATGTTTATGTTCTGAAATAATTAAAATTTGAATAAATCTTTAGGAGATGCTTCATGTTGTTTGTCTCGCAGGAATTTGTTTTCCCATGAGCATCACAAGAATTTTGTGTCAAATCTGAAAGCAAAGTGGGGAGTTTTGCTTTCTTTTGAAAGTGGACGGATAGAGGCCACATCACTTTATTCCCTTTGGCAAGTAAAAAAAAAAATCCATGGCAGGGAGCTCACTTGGTGTAGTTTTCAAACCTCTCATGAAACACGCACCGCAGTTACATAATTAATCTAATTCCACTCATCCAATTTTGGGTCCTCATTGCCTCTTCTCGAAGAAAAGCAAACATTGAAGAAGTAAAGATTAATAATAATAATAAAAACATGGCTCAAGACAGAGCATGTGCTTGGTAGATTGCATCAGTTCCAGCTGGAGAAGCAAAATTGATGGCCTAACACACAGCTATCCATAAAAATCCCTTGTAGCTACCTCCACGGTAGTCACCATTCTTATTAGCATGCAGGGGTGTTTCTCCTTATATCCTCTGCCTCATCCCATTCTCAGCCAACCGTATAAGCAAGTGCTTCTATTGAAAAAATAATGGTGAGGATTGCTCATGGCCTTTAAATTAAGCACACGCTTAAGCTCTTGCATGGCTTTGCAGTGCATACCACCTTGCAAGATCAACCCTCTAGCTGTTCTGTTGTTTCCTCACATTATGGGTCTTGTGTGGGCTGCTGGAAAACTAAACAGCTCTGCATGCGATTCACTGACAGTGTGATTTGCATGAGTGTCTGGTTAAAAATAATAAACCCTTTCCTTTCAAACATCACCCCTTGTCCATTCAGTGCAACAAGAAACTAAGCTGACATCCTTGACTTTGCCTCATACTGAGGTTTTAATAAGGCTGGAGGTGTGTGAGTATCAGATTACTTCTCTGTGAGAACCAAATAGCTATTTCCTGAGGGCACTTGACCTACTTCCAACCATAGCAAGTAACATAGTCTTCCGATAACAAAACTAAGTCTTATCCTTTACGCATTAACATTTCTGTTATGGCCAGGGCTTATCCTGTTTTACCCGGTTACACTAATGACTCCAGTTTCTGAGAACTTCTAGGGATGGCTGTGATAATTACTGACAATGATGCTTTCACTTAGAAACCAGTTTTCATTGAAGCCATGAAAGCATTTTTTGAAATGGAAATATCTGCAATGTGGAACAAAGATAAATTTGGATCTTGTTTGTTTATTAAGACCAGTGCTTAATCCTGACCGCTCCATTGTGAAGTGTGTATACCACAAGGTCTGTGCTGAAATTGTTTTACACCTAGGAGATGATTTTCCCTAGGCTATTGACCAGTTCAGCATTTGCATCATATAGATGCATATGACTCAATGCAAAGAAGACAGAGGTTATCTCCACAGAGAGATAACGCTGTCTCCCAACCTGCACCCCAGCTCTGCCGCACACCACATCTGATGCCTGGAAATTACAAAAAACTAAGGATATCTGAGAGCTGCAGTGCTCCCAGTGATCTTGCTGCACTAGTTTCTCTTGCTTTGTGGTGTGTGTGTCTCAAATGGCATTCAGAAGATAGGGTAAGAGAGTCCATGAATAAAAAAAAGGTCTTACTGATGGTGCATCCCTGTGGTAGTCCCTGAAGATGTGTCTCGGGTTATCTGGGATTCTGTTATTTCTCAGTCAGCAACTCTGTTCAGCCTGACTCTGCAGGATTTTGTGTGGGTGTTTCACTGCACAGCTTGTAACATGTTTGCGGAGCCTTCTTTCCCATGCAGGGAATAAACAGAGTAACAGTGTGCTTGTTGTGATGCTCGGTGTGCCTCTCTTCACAGCACCTGCTTGGGTGGAAGTGGTTGACTGTCTCCTTCATTCATCCTAGGGACAGAATCCACTTCATGCCATGCTTGCTATTGAGGGACTCATCCACTGAAGTGCATAGAAAGACCCTGACTACCTTGTGTGGACTTTGTATCAGGTCCTGTATTACTAATTTAATCTAAGCTAGTGGGAGGGAGCAGGAGGCTGTAGTTTTTCAACTGTTGCTACAAGTTTCTTTCATGAGTGAATCTGACTTGGCCATGGAAGGCATTTTAATAGAGTGTCAGTGCAGCGTGCTCTGGGGGACAAAGTTTTGGGTTGTGCCTATATGTAATTTATTGTAAAAAACTTAGCTTACACAGTTTCCTCTAGGTTTCTCTTTCCATGGTGTAGTCTGAGATTTCTCCCTAGTTTCCTTCTCCAGACATAAGTTTCTCAAGGCATTACCTCTTCCATTAATTGCTGGTCCTTATAAGCAATGAACTACTTGCTCCTTGTTAGTGGTTAGATACTTGTCTGTGAATGGAGAAATCCGCACTGCTAGGAAGTACGTAGCTTCATCAACTACAAGGACAATTAGCACTAGACCATTTATCTTGGCATAACAATGCTGACGATTGAAGATGGATGATGTGTAGCCAGTGCTCTTTTTCATACAGGGCTTAGGTGTTGGGACTGATGGGTGCTGTAGCTGACCAAGTTCTGTAGCTGATCTTTGCAAACAGCAGGGCCTTAATTTGTTTTATAGCACTCCAGAAGGTTTATACTCCATGAACAGGGATTCACTTGGCTTTGGCCAGCTTTGACATCAGCGATTTCTATGTAAACTGTTTGTATGTTGGGAAAAATGCAAGGAAATGCATTTGTGAAGAACTACTACCCCCACTCCAGGTAGCTTCCAGCTCCCTCCTGCCAGAGGCCAGCTTTCTCTACCTGGAACTTGCCCAGCACAGGTGGTGCCTCTTCACAGGGCTGGTATTACATCTTGGCTTAACTCTTCTCACTTGCTCAGGGTAACAGGGAGATTCAGCAGGCAGTGCTTGTCCACCAGTAGTATTGTGGGGTCCTTAGGCCCTACTTTCCGTGGAGGAATATATTGTACCAAAAATGCTTGAATGTGCCTCCTTTCTCTGTGGACATACTGAACTCTTGCTTATAAGAAATACTGTGCCCTGAGAAAAGACACAGGGGCAAAGAAAGGACCCAGAGGGCCCATGAGGGTGCTGTGAAGGCTGGCTGGAGCATGGTGGGGGGTGTTAGCCTTCCCCTCTGAGGACAGAGGCTCTTTTGGCTGTGCTTCTGCCTTTAGCTTCAAGCTAAGATTAATACTTGGTTGCAGAGGCTTCTGTTTCTGCCCCCCCCCCCGAGTTTTGCATTGTCATTCAAATCAGTTTTCCCTAGTGCAAGATGCTCTTGAGAGGGGAGCTAAACAGCAGTCTGCTCTGTTCTGCAAGGTTTGCAGGGCTTTGGCCCATTGAACACTGCAGGAGCAATTCAGCACCCCAGAAAATCAAATTTCACTGTAGAAAAATTCAAAACTAAAGGAAGCTGTGGCTTGAGTTTCTACAGACTAAATAGATCAATAACGAATGCAATACTTCCAGCAAATAGTGTGGGCATGGGCAAATGATTGGATGAAACTGAGATGTACCGTACCATCCTCTGCCACTGCAGCTGGCCACCTGCATGCTCTTAGTCCACCCATGGTGGCCTAAAATGTTCTTTTCCCTTTCATTTGAATTTCATCCACTTTTCTGCTTGCAAAATATCTGTATACTTTGAAAAATTTAATACTCCAAAACACACAGTGAGCATTTGATGCAGGTTCATTTAGCTGTCTACAGGCAATTGGCCAAGACTGTCCTGTGCATTACTGGTTGTTCATAGTCAGTGTTGGACACTGAAGGCACATGGTACCATTTTTGCAGAACTCTTCTGTGAAGGTGACTCTGCAAACATTCATAACCTGAGCTAACTCATGAGCCTTTCTGGAAATATTCTTGTGAATTAGATCTTGCTAGTCTAAAGAGTAAAGAAAGCAAACAGAGAAGATTATGAAAACCATCAAAGCAAACTTGTGGTAACACAGGCAGTTTGGATCAATGTTAATGAAAATGCCTCTTTTTATTACAATTTTAACTCTAATTCACACTTTAGCCACATTCAACAGAAGAGCAGTTATACAGACGGGTCAAACAGAAACATCTTTAAAACTTCCTTTATTTTGTGAAATAGACACTTTTGAAACATGTCATTTGTTGCTGTTGGCTAAATTCTTTGTGTATCCAAATTAATTTAGTCTGTAAGTTTATGGAAACCTACTGGCACAGACTGTGTATTGAACTGGAAAGTTACTATTTCTCTACAGCTGTTGTAAGAAAATGAGGACACATTTCTGATGGACAAATATGTTTGGATGTTGGAGAGTATTTCTGTTACTGATCTGTGGCTTGTTCACAAAAGATTCCATACAAGACTGAAATTCCCTTCTGTGTAGTGAAATTTGTAGGAAGGATTTTGCAAGGAAGTCGAAGTAGTAGCAGGGATTTTTTTTGCAAGCTGATGGTTCACAGTGTGAAATGATCATTGTACAAAGATTTGAGAATGGATGCTGATTTTTCAGCTTTTACCTTTTTGTCAGTGGAGGAATTAATCTGAATAATGATGGAAGCATTGAAATAACATTTGAAAAAACATTAGCTTGTCTACAGTGAAGTGATTATGAAGTCCTTATCTACACCAAAGTAATGCAAAATGCATCACAACCATGTGTCAAGAGCTCCTAAGATTTTTTTTAGTATGTGCAAGTTGTAGCAGGATTAGATTGCTTTCCGTGGGGCTAATTCCAAGTTAACTGCTCGAGTTTACTGCTCGAGTTTACTCCTTGACTGGAAGGAAACTAATGACTTAATTCTGAAAGCAATTCAGATGGGTTTCCTCTGTTTCTCCAAGGGGCTGGCTGATGAACTGCGATTAGCTGCAACTGAAAAGGTGTGGGCCTGCTCTGCTGCAGTCTTACAGTAAAGCTTAACTTGATCAGATGGTGAATGGATCAGATGGGAACCATTCAGGTCTGAGCTAGGGTGATTGAGCAGGCTGAGATAGGAGTTACTTGAGCTCTCTACTATAGAAATATATGGGGTGCACAACTTGCTGGGATGATGCATACAGTTTGGTCTTACAAATTACCACAGCATCCACTGTATTTTATGAGGGGTGGGCAGAAAAAGGTTATGGGCTGTAATTTGGACATCTGATGTAAAAGTTTCATTGGGTGTGTAAACCAACTGTGGCCGAAGTTCTGTTGCATGGAGGATCGATATGATCTGGCAGAGGGAAGAAAAATGCCTGCTACAGTGCTGACCAAGTAAGCTCAGTTGTGGCTCCAAAAAGATTGGCATGGTGGAAGCTGTAATGCAAGTGTGAAGGGAAAGGCCAATGAATTGGACTAGTGAAGATAGAGTTCAAGTGTAAATAGCTGCAAGTACAGCCAAAGTTGAAAGACCAGCTGCAGGCAGCCTGAAAACTAGTCTATGGTCTGCTGAGGCTGTGAATTTCAGCTCAGCAAAATCTCTGTACATGGAGGCAAGCTTTCTCTTTTGGAATGGCCACTTTCCACTGGGCCTGACAAAGGACTTAGAAATTGAAAAGTAAAGACGTTTCAGGAAACCTTTCTCCTCCAAAAAGATTACAAGATATTCCTTGAAATAAATGACAAGCTATACCTTCTGCACTCTGCACACATGCAGAAATAGCACCTACTTGATTTGCGGGATGAACCAAACATTATTTTTTTTTTTGCAAGCAAGTGTGTCTTTGTGTCAGAAAAACAAATTTAATTGATTTCAAGGCCACCTTTTACTTGTATGGAAACTGGAGTGTTGACCACTCACCCTTGTGTGAGGTAATCTGTGAAGTAACTTCATGCCAGGCGTTACCTACGTTGTTGCCCTGTGTGGCTGGAGACAGTGTCATTTCCCGAGAGCTACCTGCCTATTGGGCCAAGTACTGGGGGGGATATGTGTGCTTACTTGTTTTACATGGGTTTGTCCTTCTGTTGATAGTTCATTTACTCTGAAGATGAATGAAAATCCTTTTTAGTTTCCAAGCACTGTGATAATGATAATGCTATAGTGTCCCCACACATGCCACACTCTGTTCAGAAAATAGCATGTAGTAGGACAGTATCCAAGGTCTCTGCAGCAGATACAGCACAGGATGGGAGCTGATGGGTGACTGAGGGGGAATGGAAGAGAAGAGCAAAGGTTGCTTCACTAGAAGGATGGTGTTACCCAGCAGAGGCAAGTGACCAACTTGCAGAGGGGTTTGTTGAGGTGAGTTTCCACCATTTTCAGTGCAGTTCCTCCCCAGGGAGAGGGCTCCACCGTGCTGGGCAAAGCCTGGGGTTCACACAACATGCGTACAGTTGAAAGTGGGAAGTACTTTCCTATTATCTGCTGGTCTTGCTCCTACCTGAATGCTACTCGTGACTTAAACCGATTGAGGTTGCTAGCTGTTACTCAGGATTCTGCACAGAAAATTATTCACTTGTCATGTAGCAATGGGGGTTCTGACAGTAGCTAGTATTTTTATTTATGGGTGTAGCAGGGTGGATACATGGCCCAGTAACACCAGGAAAATACACTGAGCTAAGATGTCTTGAAATGTTTAAGGCCACTGTGGATGGAAGTGCTCACTTCACCTGTCTCTTAGATACCTGTGTTAAACCAGGTAAAAAGTTCTGCAACACTTTAGGCTTTAGAAAAAAAAACCAATGGCAACTAGTACAGAGGAAAAACCCTTCCTGAACCCTTCATTGCCCTCTTCCATGGAAATGGGGATTCTTTTATTGAAAGAGAAGTAGTGACAAGCCTCTGGGGTGAAACATCCATTTCTCCCACTCCCAGCACTGATGATTAAGTGTTGAGGAGTTTTATATCTTCAGCTTTTCCTTCAGACTTTCTGTGCTGCAAAAGTGGGGGTGTGACCTTTTCCTTCACATGGTTCATTGATTTCCACGCTTGATAATGAAGGCCTTTCCTCTGCCCTTTGACACCAAATTAAACTTTAATTCCAATGAAGGTGGAAGGACTGCTGAGTGAGGGTTCTCCTGAATGCTCAATAAGATCTTCTGGGAGTTAATTACGCTGCAGGTCTCTTGTCCTCACAGCTCATTAAATCACATCCCCCATCTCTGGTCTGCTTTTCCAGCTAAAGGCAGCTCCTTGTCCCCAAGTGGCTGCTATCTTTCCTAGCTAATAACTGCAGCTTGTCTGCTCCTTTTGCTTTTTTACAGAGAAGGGCTCTCTTGCTGATAGCAGCTTGATTTGCATGCTGTCAGAAAAGCTTATCAGCATTGCCATGGAGGACAGTGAAATAAACTAGTCAATTAGTCATGTACAGTTCATTTTGATTCTTGTGATTAGTGTAAGTAAACAGAAACCTGCTTCAAACTTTGTTCTTTTAAAAGGCAAAATGAACAGCCTATTAGTAATTTGGGGCAAATAAGAACAAGGAGATCAATTGCAGGCGTGTAATTCATCACAGTAATTAGATGGGTTTAAATACTGTACTAATCTCCAGACTGCTCAGGAAGCCCCCCTTTTTTTTAATATCACAGGGAAAAAAGCAGGCAGTGGGAGATGGTCCTTCCATCTCCAGAAAGTGAAATAAGAAATGTTTCATCAGCTCAATTTTTTGTCTACAGCAGTTTTATTACATACTGTCCTCTCATCCCTCTCATCTAACTGCTGAAACACTCTGCTAGGAACAAAATTCTCCTAGGTCAGCAGCTTCTGCCTGTGCTGCACAAATGAACAGTGCCGTAAAGGCCCTTGCTCTCGCAAACAGAAAGCAGTGATTCTTGCTGTATTTCCAGTTTTGTTAAATCTCAACTGACCTTTCTGATGTGCATTGGCTGCTTTGATGGGAACACAGGGCTCCTAAGAGTTGGAGGTGAGGCTGCATTTACTGATGTTCTTCTGGACTTTGCCTTAGACTTTGGTTCCCACTGCTCTGGGAGTTTAGTTCCTCATGTTGTAGAGATGGGAAGGACTCCAACAATACATTTCCGAAATTACTTTTGTTCAAGTGTATTCTCTGTACAGTATGGCTGACCACAGGCATGGAAAAACCACAAGCCAGGCTTTGAAAAATCATGACACCATCTTGAAAATCCTGACACTCCTTTTGTTTTTAAAATGTTCTGAGGTCTTTTACTTGTCTTCTAGGAAATCAGTTGTCTTTCATGATAACATTTGCCAGACTGAGAAAAGACTTGATGAGGAGGAGTCTATAAATTGCAGTGATTTATCTCCAGGAGTAATCCTCTTATGAAGTCATTGCAAACCTGCATTTATAAATATAGAATATAGAATCATTTAGGCTGGAAAAGACCTTTAAGATCATCGAGTCCAACCATCAACCATGCCCACTAAACCATGTCATGAAGTGCCTTGCCTACACGCTTTTTGAATACCTCCAGGGATGGTGACTCAACCACTTCCCTGGGCAGCCTGTTCCAATGCCTGACAACCCTTTCAGTAAAGACATTTTTCCTAATATCCAATCTAAACCTCCCCTGCTGCAACTTGAGGCCATTTCCACTTGTTCTCTCACTAGTTACTTGATAGAAGAGACCAGCACCCACGTCACTACAACCTCCTTTCAGGTAGTTGTAGAGAGCGATAAGGTCTGCCCTCAGCCTCCTTTTCTCCAGGCTAAACAACCCCAGTTCCCTCAGCCGCTCCTCATAAGACTTGTACTCCAGGCTCCTCACCATCTTCATTGCCCTTCTCTGGACACGCTCCAGCACCTCAGTGTTTTTCTTGTAGCGAGAGGCCCAAAACCGAACACAGTATTTGAGGTGCAGCCTCACTAATGCCAAGTACAGGGGGACAATCACTTCTCTGGTCCTGCTGGCCACACTATTTCTGATACAGGCCAAGATGCTGTTGATCCTCTTGGCCCACTGGGCGCACTGCCAGCTCATATTCTGCCGGTTGTCCACCAACCCCCAGGTCCTTTTCTGCCAGGCATCTTTCCAGCCACTCTTACCCAAGCCTGTAGCATTGCATGGGGTTGTGTGAGTAAAGTGCAGGACCTGGCACTTGGCCTTGTTGAACCTCATACAGTTGGCCTCGGCCCATTGATCCAGCCTGTCCAGATCCCTCTGTAGAGCCTTCCTACCCTCAAGCAGACTAACCCTCCCTCCCAACTTGGTGTCACCCGCAAACTTACTGAGGGTGCACTCAATCCCCTTGTCCAGATCATTGATAAAGATATTAAAGAGAGCCGGCCCCAGTACGGAGCCCTGGGGAACACCACT
>VYZV01015583.1:322085-341991 GCA_013401275.1 Pandion haliaetus | reverse complement strand
TCTGGGACCTCTCTCATTGACCAGGATTGCTGATAAATGATAGAGGATGGCTTGGCAAGCTCCTCCAACAGCTCCCTCAGTACTCTTGGATGGATCCCATCTCATCCCATAGACTTGTGTGTGTCCAGATGGCGTAGCAGATCACTATTTCCTCCTGGATTAGGGGGGGGTATATTCTGCTCTCCATCCTTGCCTTCCAGATCAGGGGGCAGAGTACCCTGAGGATAACGGGTCTCACTAAATATAATAAATATATATAATAATATAAATATATATTTATATATAAATATATATTTCTATATAAATAAATAAATAAAATGTCCTCCATTTTTTAAGAGGATCCTAAAGAGGACAGTTCACACTATGGATACCATTCAAAGGTTTGCCCTTTTCACCAAAGTAACAGGATCCAGGTTCTTCCAGCTCTTAACAGTACCTAATATCCCTGTGCCTCAACTCCTCCCACCTCTGGTGCTCTGTAGTAGCACTCTGGATGCTGCCATTTTACTTTAGGTTGGAAGTGGTGTCTGGACATCTCTAGTCCATAGCCAGGCTGAAAGCAGGGCAAACTTCAACGTTATATCAAGTTGCTCAGGGTGTTTTCCTGTCAAATTTTGAAAATGTCCAAGGATGGAGAATGTATATCCCATGATGTCTCTGGGCAGTCTGTCCCAGTGCTTAACCACTGTCATGGTGAAGAACTTTTTCCTTATGGCCAGTTGGAATTTCTTTTGCTGCAAACGGTCATCAGTATCCATTGGCCTTTGTACATCTCTGAGAAGAGGCAAGGTATGTCTTCTCTACAACCCTCTTCTCTATACCCTTCATTAGGTAACTGAAGACAGTTATTAGAGTTCTTTTCTCCCTACTTCCATTAGCCTCTCAAAAGTCATGTGCGTCAGCATCTAACCATCTCAGTGGCCTCCCTCTGGACTCAGTCCCCAAACTGAACACTACTCCAGATGCAGCCTCATGAGTGCCAATTAGAAGTGAATCACTGTTTCCCTTGACCTACTGGTGATACTCTTGCATTGCTGCAAGAACTTACTGCTGATTTGTATTCAACTTGTTGCCCACCAGGACCCTCAGATCCTTCTCTGCAGAACTGTGGTGCTAGAGGGCCTCCAGCCTGTACCAAAATGTGGGGTTGCTCCTTCCCACATGGAGGATTTCACATTTCTCAGTTAAACTTCACAGTAACCCTTTTGGCCCATTCCTCCGGCTTGAAAGGTAGCCCTGCCCTCCTGCATCTTGACTGCTCATGCAATTTTGTCAAACCTGCTGAGGATGGAGAATGCTGGCAGCAGCCCTACTCTCTTGCAAATATTCCAAATATTTCATCCCTTATTGATACCTTCTTGCAGTGCATGGATACCCAGGTCTGCTGCCTGTGATCACTGTCCTCCTCTGCAGTGAAAAACAGCTAAGGATATAGTTAATAACCATAGAAATCTGTTGTACAAAGAAGGTACATCTTTCAGCCTCTGAGGATATTTTGGGACACCATCCTCCCCTTCCCAAATGCAGCTGGCTGTAGCTCTTCTGTGCTGGTCAAGCGGCAAAGACTGATGAGTCTGCTGCCTGGCTTTATGTATTGGCTGAAGGCACAGAGTGTCAGTTCAGAAGGCAGTCAGTTAAACAGCAGGCAGCTTTGCTGTGGCTTGCTGTTAAAGGATAGGCAGGGAAGGGCCACCTGCACACCACTTCAGCAGCTTTAACACAATCATTGTTTTTAATGAAGTATCTTCTTTATGGAAGTGTTAGCACAGAATCAAATGCCCTTTCCTATGGGTTCCTGTCACAGAAGAGGGTTCATTACAAATAGCTGTCAGGAGTGCTATCATGAGGGTGCAAGGAGGAATACACCTCCCCATCTGCAAAACACAAAAAAACCCCTATACTTTTTTAAGAGTCCACTACTGACATAGCTAGTGTCAGTGAGTAGTACTTTATTCTGCAAGTGGCAATAAGGTCTTGAAGGGCAGGCTCCTGGGAGCAGTGGACAAAAGAACTGATGTTTCTTCTTGCCATAATTTTATCTCTGGAGCTGAATCTGTGCTGCTTTGCCTCAGGCTGAAACTCTGTAGGGTCCCAAATACCTGCCCAGGGGAAGTTTAGCATCATTCTGACTCCATTTGCACATGGGCAGCTCCCCTCGCTTTGGACTGGCATGCAGTCCAAATCAAAACTAAGCCTCAGAAAGGAGCAGTCTCAAATTATAGACAAGTTAGAATTTGGATCCTGATAATTATACAGTACTCCTGGATAAGCAGACAGGGAGCCAATGAATAGATCATTTTCTCTTTCCCCTGGCTGGGCAAAATCAGCTGGGGAGGGAGAATTCAGAAGCAGGTACTTATGTACATTGAGGTTTTTGAACATAATTTTTAGTCATTAGCTTTAAAGCCTAAGGGAAGGTTGCCATGCATGGGAAGCAATATCACAGTAAGGAAAAAATCAACAGAATTAATTCAGTCAGAGGAGTCATTTAGCCTACAAAAAACAAATGATCATTTTTAATCCCTTGTTTTCTTCCTCATTAACACAAGCCTTTACCCTGTAGCTAGGAAGAGAGACAAGAAGTTGCTTGTTTAGCTGTCAGAAATACCACTTCTTGGCTAGCTAGAGAGCGTTGATCATGCATGGGAATTTGTTTCTCTCCATCCGTGGAGCGATCAAAGGCAAACTGATTTAGCCCCCTGCATCCACAGTCCAGCACTCTTTGCGCTCATCTTCCACAAACACCATCACTCAACAGCAGCTGCAAGAAAAGCATTAAAAGAGCTAAACTGAAAAGAATTACATTAAAAGCATGTTAGAGATTCCCTTTTTTGATAAAGGTTAGGTTTCTTTTGGCTTCACTAATCATTGAGCAGGACCACCTGTCTCCATGGCTATGGAAACAATCCTGTTCTTTGCATTCTGGCTTTTTCATATGCCATCTCCATGGTCCCATAAAGGGACCAGTGGAGTCAGGCTTGAAGACCATCCGTACTGAACCAGCAGTTCAGTTACCCCAGCAGCAGCAATAAGCTTCAGCCTGGTTGGTGGCTACAAGAGGTATAAGGGTGGAAGCAACAACCACCTGTTTCACACCAGCACTGTTGAGCAGTGGGAATAGTAGGGTGGCAGAGGACAAACCTGATGACCTGTGAAGTGTTCACCATGCAGTTCAGCACCAGTGTTAGGAGGACAACTACCTCTGGGTCTCCATGGGCTGGCACTGGGCAGAGCTTGGCTTTCCTGTACCCTTCAAGTTCTGTCAGAGCTGAGATGTGGGAAGAAACCTTATCTCTCCATATCGTGGGTGGGCACACCTCTGACTAACAGAGGTACAAACGTTTGAGAAAGGAGTGAAAGTGCTACAAGTGGGGATGTGGCAAGGCAGAGGCTTATCTGCATAGTACAGTGCTCAGTGTGACAGCCTTACTGTGGAATAAGAGTATCCAAATAAGGCACCAAGCAGCCTGATCCAGCATTGAGGGTAGACCTGGTTTGTAAAGTCCCCTGCAGTGTTCTTTGATTCTCTGTAAATCCTCATTATGAGGCCAGAAAAAAAAGCCCAGGAAGCCATCTGAGCATATGGTCCCCATGAGCTACATGAGTCATTGAAATAAGCCACAGTCCAAAGGGCTATCCACGCAGTGGGAGCTTGAGGAAGCTGTGTCTCTCTGCACTGGGTAAGGACTTGGAGGAAGCTCTCAAACAAGGGACCTTCAACTAACTTTATTGTTCAGCTGTTGAGTTTTGAGGTGAAGAGTTACTCTTGTTCTGCCATGGACAGCCATGCTCCCTCCCTACAGTGTAGTCTGCCACTGTTACAAGCAGTACATAAATGCTGAAACAGAACCTGAACAGAGTGAGGTGGTGTAGAAAGAAAGCAAAGAGGAGGGAAAGGGGATTTGGAAAGAAATATAGAAGATGGAGAAATGGAAGAAGGTACTGGAAGGATATCTGAAATTAAGAAGATTTTGGATCTTGGAGAACAGAGACCTGAAAGAAGCAGGAAAAAGGAGAAGACAAGTGATAATCATAGAAGTGAGAGAAAGGAAAATCTGAGGTACCTAAGGAAAGAAAAGAAGAGAACAGGAGAAATAAGGTGAAAGTAAGAGGAAAGAAAATGGACGTCAGCTGGGAAACAGTGGGGGAAAATAGTTGGAATGGAAAAGTGTGGGAAGCTGCAGGGAAATACACTGCTCGGAGAGAAAAGCCTGTAGTTGGGTTGTGGTTGTCTGGAGGTATTTGAGGGAAGAAAGAGAAGGAAAAGGGTGGCACAGCACAATTGCAAGGTTGTGGCTCTGCAGAGAATAAAAAACCCACCCAGATGGCAAGAGAGGGGAAGAGAGCATTGTGCAGGAAGGCATGAGAAAAAGCGATGACAGAGGAAGAGATAGCAAAGGAGAGCATGAGAGATGGAATGAAAATGAGTGATGAGAAAAGAGAAATAGGGAAGAGAAAAACACCACTCATGAAGTAAATGCTGGTCAGTTTTTGTTTATCGTGTCTCCATTATCATTGTCGTCTGTGCTTAGGCAGAGCTCTCAGGAATGGCGTTTGTTTCTTTTTAATCTTTAATTGTCTTTTTCAATACTGTCAATCTTCTGTTTCTCTCATATTTCTTAGGATGAAAACCTACTGTGCCTCTAGTTGCTTCTGGCTATATCTTTAAACTGTTTCTTTAGAACAAGAAGTCTAGGTTTTTCAAATCATAGGAGAATATGTTCAATTTAAAAAAAAATACATTTTAAAGAAGAATACAGTCATCAGTACTTATTTAATTGCACTACATAGGGTGGAGGAACTGCTGAATGTATTATCTCCACTCACAGGTGGCAATAAAATCTGCATGTGGCTTAGAGAGACAATACAAACATTAGCTGTTCTAAATTGTTCAGGGATTGAATCTGACACTTTAAACAAAAAAAGGCTGTGATTGGGATCCAATTTACATGTATAAATACATGATTTGAAATGTACTTTTTCTTTGTACTGCCAAAAGCCTAGGTGGCACTGAAGCTACTTTTTGGGTTCTGCCAAGCTTGTACTGGAAAAGACTAATCTGATTGAATTTGACACTCTTACAAAAAAGGAATTAAATTTAAGACAAATAGGAAAATTGAAACTCAGCAGGGCCCCAGACAACAATTAGCCAAGTGTTTAAATTCAGGTTGTCACAATTAATCTTGCTGAGACGGGCCTGATTCTAAGATGAAAGTCCATGGTGGAGTTCAAAGTGAGGCTATCAATTGTGCCAATATGCCTGGTGGTAAAGCTGCACATATTTATGGAGACAGAACAGCTGAAAAAGTTATGGGGTAGGATCCACTGTGATACACACCAAGATGAATCTGCAGGGGAAGGACCCCAAATAACCCAGTCATTGGTGATTCACGAAAGTGGTTAAAATGTTTTAGTTACTAATGTCTGATGAAGTCTAACCTTGTATTTTTTCTGGATGAAACGTGCAATATCCACAGACTTTATCCCATGTGCTTTCCAGGTAGAGACCACTGCTAATTCAATCCCTGCCCTATCTTTCTGTTGCTTAGAGTAGGTGCCCTAAAATTGCATGACTGCTTTAGCGAAATGTACCCCTGTGAGTCCTAATGGCTAGTAAAATGAAATTATGATTACACATAATCTTCTGCAAGTTGACATTAATAGCCCCTTTTAAAGCCCATCATGAATGAGATAACAGTTGTCCCAGATGGATGAGCCTTTGATAAATACCATGGAACAGAATTAGGGTACAAAAATACTTTCATCATTCTATGATTCAAAGATGATTATTTTCTACCTTCTTTACATCCTTGGAAACTAGTGAGTCAGGTTGTTTAATATCAAATCAGACCAAATTCTGCTCAGAATTAGTAACTGGCTGCCTTTTGGCAACTTGCCTTCTGCATCTGATTGACTCTTTCACTCTGGAAATTTATGTTCAGACGTGCTATTGATGGCAAGTGGATTGAATTATAAATCAAGGCTGTGCTCCTGGGCTGTAAGTAATCTCATCAAAGAGACAAAATGTGCCATAAAGGTGACTTTTGATGAGTGGATATTGATTTGGGAATTTACTCTGGTGGTATTTGTGATTACTTTTAACTGAAATATTTCCTGCTTCTCAGCAGCTTGTTATCCTGGCACTTTCTTGTGATTCCATGTGCCTTTGAATTTCCACATCCAGACATTTCCCTAACAGCATGGGGAAGGGACTTCCAGTTCTTCTCGCTGTCTGGAGCAGTCTCATCTTGTGACAGTTTCATCTTCGAACATTGCATGAGCTGTCATGGAATGAGAGATCAGAAAGCCTCAGCAACAAAGTAGAGCTCTGGGAAGACTCAGATCTGCTTCTGCAAAAGTCAGTGGCAAAAATACTGCTCATCAATGTCCAGTCTTAGCAAACGATGCTGGTTCATCAGTTGCGTGCAGGCACATTCATCACATAATCGGCTACGTATATATTAACTATACACTTGATTGCAAGATATGAGTAAATACCACCTACAAATTCTTAATTCTGTTTTAAGCTTAATTACTTCATAAAGTCAGAAGTGGTTAACTTAGTAGTGGTCAATGGCTCAATGTCCAGATGGAGATTAGTGATGAGTGGTGTCCCTCAGGGGTCCGTATGGGGACCAGTACTGTTTAATATCTTCATCAGTGACATACACAGTGGGATCAAGTGCACCCTCAGAAAATTTGCAGATGACACCAAGATAAGTGGTGCAGTTGACATGCCTGAGGGATGGGATGCTATTCAGAGGGACCTGGACAAGCTCTAGAAGTGGGCCCATGTGAACCTCATGAGGTTCAACAAGGCCAAGTGTAAGGTCCTGCACCTGGATCGAGGCAACCCCCTGTTATCAATACAGGCTGGAGGATGAAGGGTTTGAGAGCAGCCCTGCAGAGAAGGACTTGAGGGGATGACAAGCTCAACATGAGCCAGCAACATGCACTCGCAGCCCAGAAAGCCAACTGCAGCCTGGGTTGCATCAAAAGAAGTGTGACCAGCAGGTCGAGGGAGGTGATTCTGCCCCTCTACTCTGCTCTGGTGAGACCCCACCTGGAGTACTGCATCCAGCTCTTGAGTCCTCAGCAGAGGAAAGACATGGACCTGTTGGAGTGGGTCCAGAGGAGGGCCACAAAGATGATCAGAGGAACGGAACACCTCTCCTGTGAGGAAAGGCTGAGAGAGTTGGGCTTGTTTAGTCTGTAGTGATAGGACAAGGGGTAATGGTTTTAAACTACAGGAGGGTAGATTCAGACTAGGTACAAGGAAGAAATTTCTCACAATGAGGGTGGTGAAACACTGCAACAGGTTGCTCAGAGAGGCGGTAGATGCCCCATCCCTGGAAACACTCAAGGTCACATTGGACAGGGCTCTGAGCAAACCTGATCTAGTTGTAGATGGCCCTGCTCATTGCAGGAGGGTTGGACTAAATGACCTTTAAAGGTCACTTCCAACCCAAACTATTCTATGATTCTATGACTCTATGAATTTGCTTACCTGTGAATATCTTGGCAGGTATGCACTTACTAGATCCTGCACACAGATCTTGATAGATCCTGATAAATGCTTTGTGTGGCAATAATGATCAATTTTGGTGATCTGCAAAATATTTCCTATCAAAGCTGCTCAAGTGTGTGAGTTTAGCAGGGCCATGTTGAGACCTTCCAGCCCAAAATCCCCAGTGTAATTACAACTGTAATAAAAGGTGTACAATTTTTTTCTGCCCTTACAGTGGTGGAGCAAGTAGGAGAGAGATACATCCTTCAGTTGCTTCACTCCATCAGGTAGATGTTCTTCTTTCAGCCATTTCTTCACCTGAGCTCATCCACTGACAGAGACAATCTCCTGTCCCTGGTTTTCGCCTGAGCAGTGTTCAGTGAAAGCTCACATCAATTCCTTCATCCTAGGGTGACTCCAACGGCATTACCTGTGACAGTGGCTGCTTTTGCCCCTTAAGGCCTTCCCAGAGGGTAGGTTCAGAGTGCGCAAAGCAGCTGGGATGGAATCATCTTGCATTCAGTCTCTTCCTCCAAACAGAAATGTTATCTTCCTGCCCTCTAGGAAAGCACACAGAGAAAAACTCTTTTGTTCTTGCATCCTTGGAGTTCTGCAAAACCATGGCATCAATTTCAAACTGTCACATTCAGTAAGACTTTCAGTGCATGCTGTGCATTTGGTAAGCCTGGGTTCCACACCTGGTCTGTGTGGCTATAGACCTTACGGTTCCAGGCTTGGCCACAACCAACTTCAGGTAGAGAACACTAGTGGCTGATTTACAGAGATCTCTACCAATCAATTCAACCATGTGAATCTGTGCTGACTTCTCTCCAATAGCGGTGTTTCTCCCATGTAACAAGACTGCATGTAGCCATGTTCACAACATGGAGTAACACCTTGTAGGATAGGATAGGATAGGATGCATAAGCAGTGATTGCAAAGGCCCTTGATGGAGGTGTGGTGGAGAAAGGAAGACCAAACTGGCTGAAAGAAGACCAACCGTTGAACTGGGGTTAGTAATGCTAAAAAGGAAATAATCTGGCTACGGTTTCTCACTGAGAAGCGCTTCCTGGACCAATGAATATGGGTGCAGAAGGGTTTTGAGTTGTTTTTTTAGGAAACTGAGAAGTAAAACTTCAGAGAGTGACAATGATATTATTTGCACTCATGTTGGGAAGTAGCACTAGAGCCTTTCCTTTGCTCCCCAGTGAGTGCTCTCTTTTCCAACAGTGAGGACAACTGTGATGTAGAGAATGGGCAGTTCTGGCCTTCACCACATCCAAGAAGCGTTCCTACTGACCCTGGCAGTTGTTTCCACTAGGAGCACAGCTGAGACCAACAACAAGCATTTTAAAGGCTACCACATAATTAAAGAGATTAATTTAGAGACATTTGGCCTATATTGACCAAATAACTTTTGGACTGAAATGACTATTTGTTTTATCCCTAAATGCTATTTTCCCAACTGATTCTTTTGCGCTTTTTTGCTAGAACAGACCACCATTTTTGTGACCTCTCGATACCCCTCAGCTGGACAAGCAAACTTCAGGTTAAATTTTGGCTGG
Organism: Pandion haliaetus; assembly: GCA_013401275.1. NCBI lineage: Eukaryota > Metazoa > Chordata > Aves > Accipitriformes > Pandionidae > Pandion > Pandion haliaetus. The sequence continues at coordinate 332,919 of VYZV01015583.1, read as the reverse complement.
GGTTTCAAACCAATAGTAATACAATGGGATGTCAGCAGGACGGGTGGGTTTACCTGAAACTAGAATTTCAGTCTCAGGCAGTTAAAAATCACCAAATAAGAGTGAATCCAAGCCAGAGTGTGCTTATGCACTGTAGCTGTCACGTTGGTGACTCTCTCCAACAGAATTGTCAATTATTCAGTGAGTACTGAGACTGAATCACTTTCTGGCCCCTGGAGAGAGTAATCCTATCAGGTCAGGAGGATGTGCAGGATTTAATATCCTGCTTGATGACCTGGGTGTTGCTAGTATTTATCACAAGTTCTGGCTCACATTCTTCATATATGGTTCTCCCTTTTTGTTTAGGCCTTGTGGTGACACTAAACTGGCAAGAGAAGAGCTATGTATGTCAGGAAAGTGATAACCAAAGGAAGATGAAAGGAAAAGTGAAAGGTTCTGGTTTTATCTTTCAAAGGTGAAACAAATACTTTCAGCAAATAACAGGTATTTGTGAAGTTTCAGGTGCCCTGGGATACCTGGAGCTGATTTCCCATTAGGATCCTTATGGTTAGTCATTTAGCAGCATGTCTATACCCTATTTAATTATGTTTCTATTTCAAATGGGCCAAATATAAATCCAGTGTCAAAGAAAAGACTGTGTCTAAATATAGCCCTGTAGGTGTGTTTTGGCTTTTTCTCATCAGACCTTTTCATAAGTATTAATTAGGAGTGTCGAAAGAAAGAGCCACTCAAGAATCCCATGGCCACTCTCTATGAGTAAACACATAGCACTTGCATTTTTCTCTTCAAATTACGTGTAATAGCATCTTGTACTGGAACAACAGAAACCTGTTTTCCTGGCAAACGTCCAGATTGCACCTTGTCAGCCAGCCCTGAGAAAATGTCACGTCTGTCTGCCAGCTTTAGCAGTCACTGCCTTTGGTAATTTGGGATTGCCCACTGCCAGGAGTCACTACACCGATCTCTCCACAGGAGAGTGGAACTGGTGTCCATTCCTTCTGAGGCTTGGCACCTGATAATGCCAGTCTTTTGGCTGACCTTTTCCTTACTGGCGAGATTCTCACTGTGCTTTGTCTGCACGGACCATTTCATAGGCATTCACTTGTTTTGAGTCTGTGATCATAAGATTTTGTCAAGACCTGACATGGAAGAAAACAAGGTTATCTTGACCAGGCAAAATGTTAACATACAATTGCAAACCAGCGTAGAAGAAGAGAGTGTTTAACACACAGGATTTCTGTTTGATTTCCTCGGTGTCGCTGCATGTCTCAGCTGACAAGCCAGGGGAGTGACTGAGCACTACTGGCCTCCTGAATGCCTCCTCTCAGAGCTGGCCTTCAGCTTCAGATTGGGAGCTGTGACCACTGCTTGCCCTGAGGAGCCCTCTGAGAATATATCTTTCTTTTCTCTCCTTTCCTTGAAGGCAGATCCANGTTTTGGATTCAAAACTCTCTTTGTTTCCTTTATTAACAGAAATAGGAATTTGGGCTTGCACAGGGGCTTTTATACAATACAGCTTCAAAAATTAAATGGTCATACTTTAAACAAATGTGTTTCCTTCTTGTTGAAGAAGCCTTCCTGCTGATCCAGCACTTTCAAAATGTTGATGGTGTATAAGGCAATATGTATCCTAAGAACATAATTATAAGGCAATGTGTGTCATAAAAATTTCTCACTGGACATGAATTGTACCAAGTGTGGTGTCTCTAATTCACTTTCAGCTTTCCATAAAAGTCACACAGAATAGTAACAACAGCTTTAGAAACCAGAGTGCACTGTCCTTTACACCAGCTTTTTGATTCTAGGTGCTCATGCTTCTGCATGAGTTCATTTTGGGAACTCCCTCCCTTGTTCCTGCTAATGTAATAAGCTATTTCTTCACTTTATGTCAGAAGCCGATTCCTCTTCCTTTGTAAAACCCAGTCAGTTAAATAGTAAGCAAACTATAGTTAAATAGTTAATAGAGCAAAAGACTATCTGCTGAACCACAACTCTTCCTTTCTACAGAAGCTCACAGACATTTAAATGGGGAATTATCTTACGTACTGCAGTGTGACTTGTCACCAGGTATCACAGGACTTACCATTTCTTTAAGAAGCAGGAAACTGTATATTTGAGATATCAATAAAAGCACTGAGGCACCAATAAAATGATTTCACTACAAAGGTGTCAGAAAATAATGGAAAATTTTCACACAAGGTTGGTTGCTGTTTTCCCTGAGAACCCCTTTCTCCAATGCATAGAATAACCAAATGTATTTTCAGGCAGACCTTTGATTTTGAGGAAAATGGAAAGATGACAAGGTTCAGATTTGCTGTTGTGATGCACACCAACTGAAGTCAGTGGAACAATTTCAACAGATCTTGAAGAGTTTTGAAACAGGGTCTTGAGGAGCGCTCACATTGTGTCCATTCACAGTGACCATCTGCATCATGCTCTGGGCACAAAATTTCCCTGATGTTACACAACAAGAAAGTGTGCTTAGCAATGCAAAGGTGTAGTTTGCAGAGAACAACAAAGGATCAGTCCACCTAATAAAAGATCTTGAACCCACACCCTTCTTAGCCTCATTATGGAATTAATTTTCAATCATTTGATCAAGCACCTAAACCACATGCCAGGTAAATTTCCATGGTGGCTGGGTATAGAACTGTGTAGATGAAGCATATTAGAAATGTGGACATACCGCTTTTTTGTTTGTGCTGGCATGGCATGCTTGCTTCGGTTTGGAATCACTCACTGCTCCATGGTTTCAAGCATGTACAAACAATGTAATCTCCTTGACTTGTTGGGACTTGGCAGGCTCAGGTTTTGTTTGTGTCGTGTTATCTGTTTGTTTATTTATAGCAGTTAGGTCTTTCTTAAGCACATCCGAAATGAGCAAATCTAATTTTACAGGGCAAAGAGGCCTGGGGGCAAGGAGTGGAGAAGGGGGCTCATTCTCAAAATGTTCATTAGAGTTATTTGGAACAAATGATTGTCAAAACAAAGAGAGCTGCTGGCAGGTGTAGGCCCTCCAGTTGATTTATATAAGAAATTATACTCAGTAGAGCTGTCTTCGGCACTTTGAGAACATACACATTTCTTGGAACTATGCTGCTCTGCTGAAACAAACTCTTTCTCAGAACTGCTGCAATATTGATAAGAGAATTTCTGAGATCTAGGGCTGTCTCTCTGCTCACTCATAGAGTCAGAGGAGGTAAAATAAAAAGGTAAACCTTTAAGTCAAATGACAGGGCAGAGTCATTAGCCAGTCCCATTGTCTGATTGTGCTCAGAAAGACTTTCTTTTCACTTAGAGTAAACCAAACCAAATCTCAAAGCTGAACAGCTGCTGCAAAATAGAACTGGCCATTTTTCATCATCAGTGTGGGGGTGCCTTGCCCTGCTCTGCTGAGGGAAGTATAAAAGACATTTATATGAAAAATAAATCTAGTTTTCCCAGTAGCTTTAACTTGCATTGTTCAAAGATTTTAGAAACTTTGGGTTTAGTGATAAAAATAAGCTTGCATCTTTTCTGATTTGTCTGAGGTACCCGTATGCAAAGTGTTCTCTTCAGTTACTGAATATTTCAATAGGAACGCGCTATTAGGCTTGGCACTCTGAGGCTGTAAAATGTCACAATAACCTTTGAAATCTGTTATTATAAACAGTTTGTGGATCTAGCTCATTGACATCAGTGATGCTTACCTTGGCTTGAGAGACAGTTTGAACACATTGTCAAAAAGCAGTTTTCAGTGAGTGAAATAAAGAAACACTTAGGGGATGGATCTCAAAAATTTTATATTTTGTTCCTATTTAAGTATTTAGAAAACATAACAATAAAGGAAGTAAAATAACATAGTAAGGAAAATATCTTGGGGTTTTCCAAAGTGCTAACACTGTTTACCTGGCATCTGCTCTGTCCTTCATTTCTGTAGCTGGAAGTGAAGGCTTGTATGCTTGATTTCACTGGACCTAGCCTCTGTGTCATTGCTTACTTGCAAAGCTGTACTAGGCAAAGCCAAAGATCTGTTTGGTTAACTGTCCCACCACTGGAAGTGGGAAATAGCAGATGCTTAGGAAAAAAAGTAAAGCAAGGAGCGAATGCTGAGGAATGCTGCCCTTTTTGCATTGTCCAAACTTACTGCAGTCTGTGGTTTAGGGACTTCCTGAGTCAGAGGGTCTACCAAATGTTATATATGTACTAGCTCCTGACTGATTTTTTGCATAAATAAGTCCAATCACTTTTTTTTGAACCCATCTGTAATTTTGGTCTCCTGTGGCAATGAGACCCACAGGTCAATAATGGCTATTCACCTGGAGTACTGCATCCAGCTCTTGAGTCCTCAGCAGAGGGAAGACATGGACCTGTTGGAGTGGGTCCAGAGGAGGGCCACAAAGATGATCAGAGGAACGGAACACCTCTCCTGTGAGGAAAGGCTGAGAGAGTTGGGCTTGAGTGATAGGACAAGGGGTAATGGTTTTAAACTACAGGAGGGTAGATTCAGACTAGATACAAGGAAGAAATTTCTCACAATGAGGGTGGTGAAACGCTGCAACAGGTTGCTCAGAGAGGCGGTAGATGCCCCATCCCTGGAAACACTCAAGGTCACATTGGACAGGGCTCTGAGCAAACCTGATCTAGTTGTAGATGGCCCTGCTCACTGCAGGAGGGTTGGACTAAATGACCTTTAAAGGTCACTTCCAACCCAAACTATTCTATGGTTTTGTGATTCAGCAGCGGTTCCCAAACCACTTTCAGCAGACCATAGGCTAACAGAAGGGGGCTGGGTGGGCTGGCTTGCAAATTTGGGGTCATGCTGGATAAACATTATTAGCAGATTGACTGATTTTTTAATTACATCCATTTGGTTATTTATGTCAGTAATTGTGTGGGTACGAGAACAAGTCCAGACTGGCTGCTTGCGGGTGTGAGGTGAGGAGGGGAAGTCTCTGATGTCTGCAAAATGGGCCAGAGCCCCAACATAATATATTTTGGGAAGTCTGGGCCTGTGTTTGTGAGTATTAGAGGAGGAAATCAAATACCCTTTTACTTCAAATATGTAAGTTGAGATCACTGGGGAGTAAATATTTTGACAAATGTTGTTGGGAATGAATTTTGTTTGTATAGATAAAGCTTAGTGATTTATAAATATATGATCAAATCAAATCACTTTATTTTGTAATCCCAGTGACAATCTTCTCTTTATGCTAATTCCCCTGGTAAAATGACTTTTGGGGTTTCGTTGCAGGACAGCTATTTGACCAACAATGGTAAGGTTGAGTATTGTTCAAGAAACGGCTTCTGAGCTCATTTCCCTTCTGTTTTCTGTCAGTCATTGTAATTCTTTACTATGAATTAATGCCAAATAATCTCTTTAAATTTTACGAGCCTCTTCTTTAGGATGAATCTACTACACACCCCTTACCCTCTGGGAAAAAGAGAGAAAGCAGGAGCACTTGCAGAGTAGATAATGGAGCTCTGTATATTGTAAAAAAGTTATGGCCCTTCTTTATTACCACAGCATTATCCAGTTGAAGTACCCTTTGCAAAACAGTTTATTCAACTGGGCTCATACAAAGTACTTGTTTAGCTAAAATGTCGTATCTTCTCTATTGCCACTTTTGTACTAATGCAATTGGAAAGCTCATCCAATGACCTTGAGACACTCTCTTCCTGTTTCCTCACATACAATATTTATACTCTATATAAATATAGTGCTTCTTAATTGACCTTTCAACATATATTACTATAATATACTGTAACCATTATCCCTTATTTATTTATTGCAGTGTGCAGATATTTTTATCACTCATAAATCAGTCATTGAAAAGTAGAGTACACTTAAAGTTGTGGTTTATTTTTCATTTTGATTGATTTGATGCACTTAAAGTTTACACAAAAGCCTATGATGAAGAATTCTGCTCTTTGAAATGAGAATAGTTGGTCACCTTGGGACAGAAAAGTGGCCTAATTTTATAGAAAGAGCTAAAGGATTTCAGTATCCTCTCCAAAAAATGTTCCAAGATTTATCAAAGTTTGTTCTATTCCATGTGCCAGTGCCTTGGTGTGAACCTAGCTCTTAGTAGGGGGAAGGAAATTAATGGGAATTTTCTGTCTAACAAGTTTTTCCCACGAAAGAAATCACATCTTACTAATTTTTGTATAAACTTCTTTGTGGCATGTTGTTCTCCTTGGGCTGATAGACCATACAGCTGATCCTGATAAGAAAATGTTTCTGCTTCTCAGTGGATCTAAATTACACACTGTGTGGATGTTCACATACTGTATTTTATTTAGTCAAAAGAAATATGTGAAATCTGGAGTTGGACCTGGTTCTGAGTTTGAGAGAGCCCATGAAAGAGAAACATTCAAGGTAATTCAGATCCAGTGTTTTGTTTCAGATTATCGAGGTTTAACACCAGCCAGCAACTAAGCACCACACAGCTGCTCACTCACTCCCACCCTGATGGGATGAGGGAGAGAATCAGAAGAGTAAAAGTGAGAAAACTCATGGGTTGAGATAAAGACAGTTTAATAGATAAAGCAAAAGCCACACATGCAAGCAAAGCAAACCAAGGAATTAATTCACCACTTCCCATCAGCAGGCAGGTGTTCAGCCATCTCCAGGAAAGCGGGGCTCCATCACCCATTACTTGGGAAGACAAATGCCATCACTCCAAATGTCTCCCCTTCCTTCTTCTTCCCCCAGTTGTATATGCTGAGCATGATGTCATACGGTATGGAATATCCCTTTGGTCAACTGTCCCGGCTGTGTCCCCTCCCAACTTCTTGTGCACCCCCAGCCTCCTCCCTGGTGGTGTGGGGTGAGAAGCAGAAAAGGCCTTGGCTCTGTGTAAGCACTGCTCAGCAGTAACCAAATCATCCTGTATTATCAACACTGTTTCCAGCACAAATCGAAAACCTAGCCCCATGCTAGCTGCTATGAAGAAAATCAACTCTACCCCAGCCAAAACGAGCACACAGATCCATCTTATAACCTGGGGACACTGTCTTTGATTAGAATGGAACAACATTCTCTTACTACTATAACTAATGACATCTTTTTCTAAATTCAGATGTCTTGTAATTCATTCCCTGTAGTCCTTTTTGCTGTGTTTATAGGAACAGTTTTACCTTTAGTAGATCATGTTTTTCCAGCTGCTCTGAGAAGCAATCTATAGAAAACAGTTATATGTTTCAAATGATGGGATTTTTACCAGAGCACAATCTTTCTGTGCAGGCCTTTGCATTTTAAAAACAAATCAATGACTATGATGTCAGCATGTTTATCATTTCAGTCCTGGGAACATTTTCTTGGCATCTGGTTTTGATCTTCTAGGTGTGTCTATTTCTTATAAAGCCACAGCTGTGTGAATTAGATTTCCTAGGAAAGTCTGCCATATCTCAGGATTTCACTGGAATACAACTTCTGTCTCATTTCTCACCTTTGAATTGTTCTGAAGCCCAGAGCATTTTTATAATTGAATTATGGGTTTCGCAGGAGAATGTAAAGCAACACTTCCTACAACCTCAAAGGCCAAATTTTTTCCCCCTCGGATTCCTACAGAAGAACAAAGACAGTTCAAAGTTTGCCTCATTATTTAAGCCCTGGAGCATGTTTATAGAGTACATTGAAAAAAAGGACTTCTTTTTCTGTTTTGCATATAAAGTGCTAGTCTTACCTTTAGGTACTTGCATATGGGTATTAAAGTGAAAGAGAGCACTGCAAACTCAATGCTTTGTTGTTATGTGGGGTTTTATTTAGGTTTTATTCGGGGGTGGGGAGGTGTCATACAGGAATCTACTTTTCTCAGACACTGCTGTTTCCAGTTGTATTTTTAGTGACTTAAACTTTGATCCCATTTTGACCATCTGCCATTTTTAGATCAGATTAATATGCATACAGCCACTCCTGCTTTGTATACAAGCAGATGCCTGTCTGCAGTATCTGGGTATTGAGTATTTGATCCATTTTTGTTTCACTAAGGCTTCAATGTGAAACATCCAATATTATTTTAATTTCCAGAACAAAAGCCACGTAGTTTCATTTAGACTGATAGGCCTACCATCACAAGGAGCAGTATGAGGACCCTTTGCTTAAATTATTCGAAGTCAGCCTGAGGGTTAACAGTCCCCAATACCACCATCAGAAAGGCAAAGCTTTTTTTCTTTACATACTCGTGTTAGGAGGGTGACAGGGAGGCTGGCTGTAGAAATTCATCCATGAAACATTTCAACTCAAGTTAAAGCATACCGGGTTGGCATAAGATTGAGTGAGGGACAGAGGATATATGGGTGGCTCTTTTTCTGGGATACTTTTCTGCAGAATTAGATATGTTCCTCCCTCCTGTAACCAAATCTTCCCTTATGTTTTCTGCTTTTTCTGTTTGGACATTCTCCCCACCAGTGTCAGAGGAGGGGTCGCACTGCGCTCATGGATTTCTGCTGATGTGTTGGTTGGTGTACATCTCAGCCAGAATCACCACCTAGTTAGGTAGTTCTACACAGCTAAGTAGCTTCTGCAAAGGAGGTGTTTAGTCAGGGATGATTAGTGACACAGTGCAAGGTCCAGCACCTCAGTGCAAGGCCAGAAATCACTCATGCAGCCTTTGCCCCTCCTCATGAGATCACCTTTCCCTCATGTAGGCAGCCATTCAAGCTTTCCTACCATCAAGGTGTGGCAACAACACTTTGGCATTACTGTAGCTTGTGTCAAAGGGCAAGCCAGCAGAATTTCATCTGCAGTTAATGAAACCAAGTTTAATGTGGCAGAATTGATTAAAATAAGAAGCAGGATAGTTGAGATCTCCATAGGATGTGGAACAAAACAACCAGCTTCCGCTTTCTGATCCAAGGTCCACATCTATTTTAGATAGAGCCAGCTCAATGTCAAGCAAAATAATGCCAGCGTTGCTAATTTGCTCTCTGAGGAGTTAAAGTTTCTCACTGTAACCCATAGCAGCATGTTTTCATTTCCTTTCAGTTGTGGTGCTTCTGGATACATACACCCATACATGGTTCTGGGGAGATTTTAGCAGTTGCTTATGTTTTATAAAACAGCAGTGGCCTGTGTGAATCACCTCATGCAGCCAAGCACTTCATCAAATGGAGCAGAGCGTCATCTGCTCCGGAGCTAGGTGAGTGAGGGAGCAGTGTTTAGCCTGGTGGAAGGAGTGCTGTGCTGGGGTGGCCATGGGCTGCTAGCAAGCTGTTGTGGTACCCTTCCTTTTGCTGGGCCAGAGTTGTGGTAAGGTTGAGCCTAGAGGACTTGGGAAGTGCGCCTCAGGTCTTACCTGCTTATCCAGCCAAGCCCTGCACTTGCAATGGGAGCTGTTGTCTGTCCCCAAAGGACCCCCACTCCCCTTCCATATCTCTAGATCAGACAGCATGTCTTTTGAGCTTCTGGGACATTTGAAGTTTTATGACATACAGACCACCCCTGGCTTGGCCTGTGAGATGATTAGTAGGCATGTTACTTACACCGAAGCTGAGAAGAGCACTGTTATAGACTGCTCCAAGCGTTGCCGAGCCAATAGCTCTCTCTGTAGGTACAGCTGATGCATCAGGCAATTGTAAGGAGCAGCTTGTACCTCCTTCATGACTTTGTGTCAGGCCCCATAGTTACAAAGGCACCTGAATACAATGAGGATTGTGTACAAGGCATGTTCTGGCTGGAGAAGGCATTGCATTATTCTCCTGTTTCCACTTGTCCTCGGATGGAAAGGGAAGCCATTCATCCATCTGCACTGCATTGTCATGCAAAGAGTTTTCCAATTAAGTGCATTCAGGGTACAGAACAGCATTTTATTCTTCAAAGACTGTGTTTCATTCTTATTACAGGGACTGTAAGAACTATGAGAAATCAGGCAGTTGTGTAGAGATGGAGCTCCAGGCACTCCAGTAAAAATGCATCAATTTGAGCTGAACTGTGAAGGTTTGCATTAGGACAAAGGGTGAAAGATTACATCAGCTGGGCTGCCATTGACATCCAACAGGATGCTGACCTCACCTTTGTGCTTATGCTGGCAACTTGATGGCAACTAAATAGGAGACTAGCTGTTACTCAAACTGTAAAAGAAAAACACCTAATATAGAATTTTTAAAGAGATTTCAAGGTGGAGAAAAAGGAATATTAGAAATGCTAGCTATCTTTAAGATAATTTGCAAGCTTTATGATTTCCTTTGACTGTAGTAGGAGTCATGCAGCTGAATCCTTGCACAGTGCTTTCTAAAGTTATCCTACTGGATTTAGACTTCATCTTCAGTGGCGTTTCTGACATTTGTTGGCACTTTTCCTAAACTTTATTTCTACAGCAAGCTTCCGTTGGCCGAGATACTTCCATCATCTTCTTCTGTGTGCTTCTTTTCTAGAAATGTGGGTTTTTTTCATCTTTGGGTTGACACTGTAGTGATAAATACCTCAGTAAAAGCCTTCCTTTACTGACTTTTTCCTAGTATTTTTGGCTCTTCAAGCTGTTCAGATCATGTCCTCCAAATCCAGGAGACACTTCGAGCTTCACTTTGTCTTATTATAGGATGCAGATTAGTATCATGTAGAGCTGTTGGTAGTTGTTATGGGTTTGTGTGGCGCGGTTTTCTTTGGTGGTGGGGGACGGGGCTGCACAGGCGGCTCCTTTAAGAAGCTGCTGGAAGCTTCCCTGGCACCAAAGAGTCGGACCCGCCTCTGCAACCCAGACAGGGAGTGACGGTGGCAGCGCCTCTGGGAGAACATATTTAAGAAGGGGAACTGGCAGTGTGGGGGTTGGGAAACGTGGGGGGAACATCTCTGCCGATCCTGGAGTCAGTGAAGAAGGAGGGGGAGGAGGGGTGCCTGAGGAGGCTGATGGCC
>VYZV01015583.1:265529-322044 GCA_013401275.1 Pandion haliaetus | reverse complement strand
GAAGGACTGTCTCCCGTGGGAGGGACCCCACGGGGGAGCAGGGGACGAGTGAGGAATCTTCCCCCTGAGGAAAGGAGCAGCAGAGACAAGGTGTGGCGAGCTGACCTCAACCCCCATCCCCTGTTCCCCTGTGCCGCCGGGGGGAGGAGGTAGAAAGAACCGGGAATGGAGCTGAGCCGGGAAGGCGGGAGGGGTGGGGGGAGGTGTTCTGATGTTTGGTTTTCCTTCCCAATACTCTTGTGTGGTTTTTTTATTTGATTGGTAGTCAATTAAATGGATTTTGTTTCTTGCCCAAGTTGAGCCTGTCTTTTGCCCGTGACCGTAAGTGGGGAGTGATCCCTCCCAGTCCTTGTCTCGACCCACGAGCCTGCCTTTGGATTTTCTCCTCATCCCAACGTGGCCAGGTGCGGGGGTGGGGGGTGAGTGAGAGGCTGCGTGGTGCTTTGTTACCGACTGAGCTGAAACCACGACAGTAGTGCAGGCCAGGAATCACCACAAAAAACAAAGGAGTAGGAAAGGAAACCAGGCTGTGTTATTTAGACACTGAGAACTTAGAACACATTGGATGATGCCAGAAGCAGGAAGAAAGCAAGCTACCATTTAACAGGAAATATATATTGTATTATTTCAAAAGCAGAGGGATCCCGTTGTTCCAGTCAGAGCCATGAGAAATTTTGCAATCTTTTTGACTTGTATAGACAGGCTAAAAGATGGAGAGGAGGCATGAAGGAGGGGAGTTCTACCTGGTCTTTTTTTTTACTTCTTATTTTGCTAATTATTATACCAACTAAGAGATGTAGTTACTGCTTAAATCTCATACTGATGTTCGTAATCTATATAAAACAGGAAGAGGCTTCTGCCAATGCTCTCCAGCTACTTTGGCTTCTGTCTGAAAGGTGACTGCATTTAATTCTCATGAGTTTTTCAAAGAAACTCCCCAGTATAACTTAGTTACTGAAATAGACAAAGCCATCCTTTATCTGGTAGGTATAAACATCAGTGATCACATGCCTGGATTAGCACTTGCTAGTGACACGGACATTACAGTAATCATCCTAGAAATATCCTGACAGCTCTGGAGTAACTGGTAATCGCTTTGCTGTTTATATTTTGCTGCAAATAAGTTCTGCTAATAAGCAAACCATTTAAGAGGACATAGCTCATAGCAATCTGGTTTGGCAATGGATGTAGCCAGCTAATTAGAGAAACAAGTTAATGATGTTGGTTTTAGCAGGCTGGGGGAAGAGTAGAAAACGAGCAGTAACACTTCAAATATTTTGATTTGTAGGCAACAGATTGGAGATGGAGTTGAAACCATGTTTAAAATGGCAATCAGAGTTTCTTCACGTTCCTCTGAAGCAAAATAAATTTAAAAAATCTGGGTAATGCAGACATTCATTCCAGTTTAGATAAAGTGGGGAAAATGTTGCACCCAGAGTAACCGAAGAGTTTTAGGGAAGTTTGATGTCCAGCACAGGGAGGGTTAACAAGAGACCTTAAGTAGTGGAGTATCTCCTGTTAAGTGTAATGAAATAAAGATATCTTCAGTAGATCCCAACAAAGACAAATACTTCTGCACATGAGTGGATTGTCTTGTTTTCTGTATGACCACATCCAAACAAGCATTTAAGTATCTAAATCCCTAGTGACTCTCAGTTTAGGATCCTAAACAGGAGGTAGACACCTACCAACTTTCAGATCTGGGCCCACTGTAATCTATCCACACTCGATTCCAATATTTATTTCAAAGAGAGAATGAATGTGGGAAAGGGAAGGTACATATATTGTATATGTGTATGTATATATATGTGTTTAGTCCACTTTACTTCAGGTGTGGTTGAGGCAATTGCATCTTTTTCTCTCTTATGTTTCTGCACCTAAGCTTTTATTCATAGGATCAAATTTCACTGCATCAGTAAATAATTTTAGTGGGGCAGGTATAAAAGTGAGGGAGGACACAGGGAGCAATCAAAGAGAGAGATGAGGATCTGGCAGTTATTGTGGTGGCAGTGGCAGGTGGACAGGAAGAAATTTCTAATCATGGAGCAAAGCTAAAGCCAACCATCTTGCCCTTGACTGACTGTTACAGTGAAGGAAGATTCAGCAATAAGTGATGCTATCACCAATATTTTCTTCACTTCAGAGTAGTTTCAGGCAGATTTGGAGACAAATATTGACAAGAAGACTGGCAGGTACCTTTTATTTAATAAAATATTTTTATCATGTTGTGGTTTTTTGCCTTAAAATAGCTCCATTTTTGCTTGGCACAAGAATGTGAATGTAGACATACTGGGCTTGAACAAAGGTTTGTCTTGTCCAGCATCCCATCTCTGCTGACATTGGTCAGTTACAGATACTCAGTATATGCAAAAGGCATGTACAGGTTAAACCTTCCCGACTCATTCCCCCAGCTTCCAGTAGCTGATGGCTCAGAAACTTCCTCCACATTCTTGGCCTTCACAGCCATTTGAGTGGCTGTTTACACTGTTTTGGTCCAGAGTCTGCTTCCTTTGAGAGGAATTTTTGCCCCCCCCTCTTTGTCCCAATGGGCATCTTCTTCTGTTTCAGAGTAAGAGAGGAAACAAGCTGGGGTCTGAGCCTCTGCCCAGGTGTCTTGACAATTGGAACCTCTGCTTTCTTGTCATTTTCAGTTGTGCAAATAATCTGTTGATGGATGTTGTGGGGAAGCTCAGGACTGGGGTTTTGAGTGTGGTGAATAAAATGTAATATTTTCCATATGGAATATGCCATCATTATTTATTATAGCTATTGACAAATTTTTTAAAAAAAGTATTTAAAACTTGCACTAATATCTGTGTTAAACCTTCCGATCAACTTTTGACAGTTCATTTTTGTAACATTTTAAAACTTAATAACATGAATGGACTTCTTGAATAAATTAAGTTAAATTATATACTTAGCTGAATATATATGTATACATTTGTACATACATACACACATGTATGATTACACATATAAACAGATAGAGAATGTTCTCTTTTGGCTTGCAATTTTTAGTATTTTAATATTCAGGAGCAGTGTAATAATAAAGAAAACCTAGATTTGGTTTTGAGATTTTAACCTAATTGAAATACCAGCCTTTTCTCTTTTAAGAAAAAAAAGATGGCATCTCAGTGGATGTGTGATGTGCAGTACACAAGCAGCTAAGTTTGGATGGTTAGAAATTGCTAGCTATGTTACTTCTGTAATTATTGACATGAAAAAATACAATTTACCCTGCCAATATCACCTTGGTTTCCTCAAGAAAACTGACACTGTTTTATTTTACTTAAAATAAAATACCAGTCTTCCCTTTTGGTTTGTGATCACTCTATATCAGCCCCTATCAGTTTAAACCGAATGGGATGGCATCTGCACAAACTGGAATAGGATTAATGAGATAATAGCCTGTCCTTTACCATCACTCATCTCCCTGGAATTGGCCTTCATTCAGGAGGCTTGACATTCTATGATTTAATGTGAAAGCTGTACAAGTTGGCCAGATTTTGAAGCCCTGTTTGTTTCTCAGGCATTATTAATAGCTTTCTTTTTAAGTTCTTATTCACATGACTTGCTTTTAATGAACTTCAGATACCCATTCTGCTCATGTCAATCTCCCCGGCTAAAGAAATACTAGAGTTTCAACTACAGAGATTCTAAAAACTTCCAGAAAAAGAGAATTAAACTGAAGAAGATTTTTTTTTTTTAAATACTCTGAAGAAAGTAGATTGATGAATTTGGCACTGGGGAACTAAAGCAGGACCTTGAAGTATTACTGTTAAACATTAGCCCTAGAGCTATGTCCTAGGGTCTGCAATGCATAAAGCTGGAGGCATTTATTTCAACACCCCTCACTGTGGTAAGAGTTCAGTAAATGGTCAAAAAGACTCAAAGGAGAATTTAACCTTAAGAATAGACCCCTGTACACAGTTTCCATCAGGCAGAGGAGACATCTTTCTAGCCTTAGACATGACAGTTATCTGGTAGACTTACAGTTATGGCACTGACAATGCCACTATGCTCACCATTCATATTCATGGTCACATATTTTCTTAACTAGAAAGATTCATATTCATATTCACATTCATATTCATGTGTAGATACAGGATTAAGCTTTAAATTGTTTAAGTGTAGCTGAATTCCAGATATTGAGTAATTTACCAAGATGTCTGGGATCCTATATATCCTAGAATTCACAATGGCAAATTTGACTTTAAACTTTATTTGAGTTGAGCCAAAAAGATTGTCTAACAATAAATAGTTTGAGTCTTTGGGAGACAGTCACCATTGCAACTGGATAAAATTCATTCAGCCTGCTGCTCACAGATCATCTGTATGATATCTTTTATGATGCAGGCAGTCTGTGGTGGTCATGTTGGTAAAGAAAAGGCCTGTGAAAACACAGTCTTTATTATTTTTTTGCTCGGTAGTTTAAATAATAGCAATGACACTTGCAATGCTTTGTCTCTTTTTT
Organism: Pandion haliaetus; assembly: GCA_013401275.1. Classification (NCBI taxonomy): domain Eukaryota; kingdom Metazoa; phylum Chordata; class Aves; order Accipitriformes; family Pandionidae; genus Pandion; species Pandion haliaetus. The sequence continues at coordinate 317,570 of VYZV01015583.1, read as the reverse complement.
CAGTATTGTCTAATTAGTTGCCTTATTAGATGATTTTGGGGAATTCTTCTTGGAAAGCTCTAACATCTCCATGACATAGTTGAGGGATATGAAGTTTAGGAGACCACGGCATTTGGGGTAAGGAAGTCCCTGGATTCAGGTGGACAGAAGGCAGGAGGTATATCTGTGGTAGTGGAAAGAGTCTCTGCGCTTCTACTCTCCCACATTTTCACAATCTTGATGTCATTTCCTTCTCCCTTAACATTCAGCTCTTGCCAGTACTGTCCTGGGGCATTTAAAGCTAAGAGCAGCCTTGCCTGGAAGAGCTGCCATGGCCAGCACTGACAAGCTGGGCTGTGCACAAGTACTGGGCTGGCAGACTCCAGCCTAGGCTGTTCTACACCAAAACCAGCCCTTTCTTCCAACATCTCTGTCTCTCCCTCCTGTCTCTCTGGTTAAGTGTTTGTCCATAGTGTCCACTGCTTCTCTCCTCTCATAATGCATTTTCCTTTTCTGCAGATGATCTCAGTCTTCTTCTGTTCTACTCCATTAAAAATACAATGGCTAAAACATTTTCCTTTGCCCGTGACTTTTACCTAGTCATTTCTCTTTGAATTGGCATCTTCTGGGTCAGATTTCAGATTACACCCATCACTTCCAAGATAGCTGCCCAGTCTCAGCTTCCGTTACCAATCTCTCTTCTGCTCCACTGTTCTTCTTCCTGTTTCAATCCATCTTTTGATCATGTCTTCCCCCATAAAACCCTACATTCTCAGTAGTTAATGAAGTCATCCTTTCTCTCCCACTCACCCAATTCCAAGACCCAGCATTTGATTTGCCACTAGGGTCTCCAAGAGTTTGGTGTAACCCAGCCAGGTGAGAGAAAGAAATTTGCCTTTGCTGATCCCCACTGGCAATGGAAGAACTAACAATGCATTATGCTCAACTCTTTTCAGGAGTTAACATCTTTGATTTCTCCCGTGACTACCATCCAGAGTAAAACTTATAGATTCTTGGTCTGGCTGTGGTGAGACCAATTTAATCCAAAGCACTGTGTCTGTGATGGGACCACAACTCTCTGGTATTAAAAAGAAAATAAAATTACTGTGACATATGATAAGGTTTTCAGAGTGGGAGAAAATGTAGTAGTAAGCATGGAAATAGGCCAGTAATTTACACATCAGTATTTCCCCTGAGAGAAGAGACATAGAAAATTGTTTAAAATAGTCTGCAATGCTTTACTTCTCTGACTTCTTATGCCCCTTTCTTGCTTCCATTTTTAATGGCTGGCTCCAAAGCTTAATCTCTATTGGGGTGCAATCTAGGATCTCTCAATTTATTGCTCTTTTAACTCATGACCACCAGCAGTGAAGGAATGCCTTAGTAAAGTCCATACCAAGTGGTAATGGTATTGTGCAGTAAGTGGTAAATCATAGCCTTCTCCTCTTCAAAGAATACACCTCTCCCATCAACACATACATAAAATTAGTGCCTGCCTCTTCTTGCTGTTCCCATTTTTCTGCAGGAAATACTTCAGATCAAAACCAGTAGCATCATAAATAGCCTGCAAAAGAGGTACTTTTGCACACATATGTGCATGCATTCATGTATGTGTGTGTGTGTGTGTAACTATATCTTTAATCATTGAGCTGATCACTGTGTTCACCAGCAAAGAGCCTAAGCTCATTATTTAATTAAAATACCTTTTTTCCATCAAAACCACATGGATCTTATTTGCATGTGGCTTTATATCCCCCGCCTTGGATGTTTCTGTAATAGTAGCCATGGAAAAGAATTTCTGTCATTTTGTACTGATGACTAAAGGGTTAGCAGCCATCTAGGGGGAGAGAGTGGAGGGGAATTATCTGGGTAGGCTTACACTAGCCAGTTGACATAACAGCTACTTGGGTGGTATGAGGTTTCTGGGATGTATATGGCCGTTTAGTGCTTTCTCTTGCCAAAACATCTGGAATCCAAAATCCAGTCGTTAGACAGCCACACATGTTAACAAAACAACTGGACAGAAAAAACAGGCTGAAGGAAAAAAAACCCACAACATGATAAGGCATCATTGTTACCACTAGGAAATTAGACATTTAAGGTTGTACTTCAAAGTAAGTTTTTTTATTATAGCATACTTGAATGATTTGATTATTGTGCAGCAGAGCAAGACTGTAGCGGATCCTCCTGCCTCACAGGGGAAAATACATTCATTGTCCAAGGAAGCTGCATGCTAAGTGGTTCTGAAAGCAACAGTGCATATAAGAAGAGAACCCTGTTCTTCCCTGCATCACCTCTCCTTACACACACGAAGAACTGGGAGAGGCTGTTTTTAGTATGATTTCTGCTTCTGATACTACACCATTTTGGTCTTGAAAGCAAGTAAAAGATACCATGTTTTTCACTGCAGGGCTATAAAAATGAGAACAAAAGATAATGCCGCTGGCATCTGCAGAGATGATTTTAACCAAGGAGGTAAGTGGAAAAGATAGCTTTCTCTCCCATTGGTACTGACCCATACTGCACGTAGTTGGATAATTGTACAGCCAGCCTTCACCACATCCTAGCAGACCGGGCTTATGATGACCCTTTTGCATGTTCTGCAACCAGTCAGCACTGGCACTTCTAAAATGCCTAGCAGACCCAGGGGCTGTGCTTCACACAGCTTGCATCTCCAAGCCTTTGCTGAAAGGAGAGGAGATCCAGAGAGTGGGCTATGAGGAGATGGAGCCATAGGATACTGTTGCCCCCATTGCTTCCAAAATCTCATCACTTGGCAATTATAATGCTTTAACTGTAATCTTAAAAAATGTTTGTAAAATGTTCATAAACATGTTTCTGAATCCCTTTATGTAGTTGAAACATTTGTATAAGATTAAAATGTGGGGAAAGCTGGCACAAAGATTGTTTGAACAAGTGTGCTTGTGATTTCTTTTGCTAAAGTAAGTACGTGTAAGATTAGGACACTTAACAACTGTGGTGGTGAGTTCTGAGTGTTGTTTGTTTGAGAACGTGAACATGTTGCTTGCAAAGCCAGGAACTCTGGGAGACTGAAAAACTGGGATCTGAGGTTAAATGAACTGAGAGGAATTGAAAAACATAGGTAGTGCTGTAGAGGAAACCTGAGGCAGAGCAAGTTTCTGAAGGCTAGCACAGGAGACTTGGGATGCTCCACTTCATTTTCTCTTTCCGCTGCTGACACCCTCTGACCTTTGGATGAATCAATTAGCTTCTCTCCACTCAACATTTTTTTAAAAGGTGACTTCCTGCTTCACAGCAGGGGCAGGAGAGAAAAAGAGGTGGGAAATGAGCTTTAATTATTTGGGAAAGAAAAAAAATAAGATCCTTAGAGAAAAGTGTCCTGGTTTTAAAAGTATTATTATAATACCAATGCAAATGCAAGATAGCTTAGAAAACGAAATTTAATCCCAAATCAGAATAGAGAAAAAAGCCCCTTGCTCCAAACCCCGCCCAGAGAGATATTCCTCTTCACATGCTTCTAACCCTCTGGAGAGGGTGAGAGAGCAAACAGCATGTGAAAGTTTAGCCCAGCTGGTGCTCACGCTGCTGGGGGAGGCTCAGAGACTACCCTGACAGTCCTGGTGCAAGAGAACCTGTCCAGGGAGAAAGAACAGAGTGCTCCACACTTCAAAATGCACAGAGCTGGCAGGACAAAGACAAGACGCTTTTTTTTTTGAAGGCTAGAAACTTCTTCAGCTTTCACACTGTCAGAAGTCTCGAAAGGTCACCAGCCTGTCTCATGTTACTTTGCTGGGAGATGGGGACTGATCAGCTTTGGGGTGGTATGTTTATAGAAACTGACCCTCAGTTTCAAAAATCAAAGGCATTCCTCTTAGCCCATGCATCAGAGAGAGATTTCCTTGGAGTCAAAAGTTTCATGGTATGGCTAGAGGACCTGTGAGGGATTGTTTTATTACAAGAAGGACAGGGAGAAAAAGCAGGTGATTTATTTAAGTAGCAGGCAGTCTCCCAGAAGAGAGAGCCTATCTTACCCTCCACATCTCAGCTAATGAATGAGCCTGGGAAATTGGAGCAAGATCAAAGTTGCTTTAGACAAAATTGCTGACATTCCTGAAATAGCTGAGAGTTCCTCTATTCACACTAAGCATGAATCAAGTTCACTGACACACAAAGCACCCACAATGGGACGGTCTGCTGCATTGTTACCTTGATTCTCAGTTTATCGACACCTGACCTCTGCCTAAAGCAGTTAAGAAATTACTGCTTCTTCACCCATTGTTCTCTTCCATATGAAGATGTCAAAGGTCAAGATGTGTAGCCACAAAGAAGGAGGAACCTTCAAAATGCTAACTCAAGAATATGGCATGCAGTGTTTAAGTTACTGTAGCCTGACAGGGTAAATGATCTTAAAAGAAAAAAATAGCCCCAGAGGACTTACAAATCTAATGTGTTCTCCAACACAGGCGTACCAGCAAGGTGAGGTTAATTTCTGAAAGGGACTGCTATTAATCTTAGGTCCATTGTTCTAATATGTGGATGTCATGCAAGTTGATACATGACCCCCTTTGAAGTAGGACCCTGTCCCAACTCTAAGTCAGTGGTCCTATAGCCTGATGCTTTAATGGGCTTCAGCCCAGGATCTGGGTGAATGGGTCCAAGTGCAGACTAAAGCTTTAAAACTTGCCACACATGCACAGGATAGTAGGAGAGAGATATTGCCAACTGTAGGACTTTTGCATAATGCCTTCTACTACATTTTAAAAATAATTCTGAAAAGCATATTCTATTTTAAAATAATTGTAGTATAAATTAAAGTGTTGATAATAAACACTTTAATTTCCTGGCTTTTTAGGGATGATCAAAGTTTTATAAAAAAGAGAAAGAGAAAAAAATTCACCTAACTGAAGGGTCCATACTGGTGCTTTCCTCTGTGCTGACAGGCTGGGGACATGGTTCTGAGCTAGTCTGCCCCAGGTCAGCAAGGCTTGTTGTGTACCACCCTTGATCAATATTAGGACTTTTTTTAACAATAACACATGCCTTAATGACTCAGAAAAGTAGCAACTAATTTTAATGGGACTCTTGAGCATGATGACAGCAACACAACTGACCCAATTCTCATCTGGATCGCAGTAGCAATAGGTTGTGTGAGTAGGACCCACCTTTCTAGCCACTGTAGGGCTTCCCACCCTGCACACCTAATGCCTCCTCAGTAGGGGTAATAAAACTTTGCCAATTCACTCTGAGCAAATTTACTTCCAGCTCTTGGCTGACTGAGTATCTGCAGGTAAAAAGGACCATTTTAAGGAAGTAGATCATTATGTACATAATATCTTTAAAGGATATGTTTCCACTAGAAAAAAAATTTAAGCTACAAAGCTGCTTCAGGAACAAACTTGTGAATTCAGACCTCAGCAATTGCGATTAATCTCACAAGTCCTCTGTCACTTACTCCTCCTCCTGTGTCCCTTTCTCTTTTAAGCTTGTCACACAAGAGAAGTTAAACTGCATTAAAAACACCTTGCAATGTCACTTCACTAGTCCAACCTCACCTGAACAAAGAGGCGGCTTTCATTTTACTCCCAGGCAATTGCTTCCAAGGACTTTGCTGAGTACTGTGGACAGAAGACCTGCTTTACACTCCTGCCATGCTCCATGTGGTGTGTAACTATTTCAAAAGTTCTGTTGTTTGGTGTGTAACTCATTAAACCTCCAGCAGTTAATGGTGGCTTTCAGTGTCTGTTGCTCTGCATTTGTACAGGCGTAAATGACAGTCTTATCACTAACACCCTGCACCTGGCCTCAGAGTTCATCGTTAGGAAGTATTACTTATCTGCTGTGCTCCAAGGCCTGGTAAATGTAACCCACATCGTTTGTCCCACATTGTGGTAGGTTTCTTAATGCTGAGGCAGAGCGCTGTGGAAAGAAAATCTGCTGTGTTACAATTTCAATCCATGTTCTTTCCCATAATAGCTTTTTGTGGTACAGCTAATGTAGATAATGATGGTGTTAGCTTTCATCCTTTTATTATTATCCTATGATGACTTTACATATCTCCTATTGCCATGGGTACTGAGGCATATATCCCAGGACACTTGGAAAAATACTGTCTAATTAGTGAATAAGTGACTCAAAGCTGACTGTGAGGTATACATTTGAAAGACTGAAAGCTTATGTAGCAAAAGGCCTACAAGAGGTGATTCGATCTTGCCTTGAAAGAAAATTATCTGCTGTGTGCTGCACAGCATCTGCATGAACCATGGGAAAGGTCCTGAGCACCATCTGGAAGGGGTATGGATGCTGGCAGGGCAGACCATGGCCTAGGTGAGGTACTTGCTTCTACACATAATATTCACAAGCAATGGTGCAGAGGTACTGGCCTCATTGTTGGCAGTGAACCTGCGATATCAGCCTGCTGAGATGCATCTTTTTACAGGGAATGCCTGAGTCTGAACACTGATAGGGATGGCTGCAAGGGGAGAGAACAGGCAGTTACTGCTCACTGATCTGTTTTCATAGCAGCAAAGCTAATATAATGCTTGTTTTTTCTTTTCTCCTTGCAGTTTTGATCAGCAATCTGTGCAGCCTGGGAGGTTTTGAGGGCAATAAATCCCTTCCGCTTTCCTGCCCTGTGCCTTACCACGCTAATGTATGGAAACAGGGATGCCTCAGAGCTAGTAGTTAGTGGTATGAGCAGTTGCTATGCCACAATAAATTTCTCACTTCAAGAAGGGTTTGGGTCCTGAGCTGTATTTAACAGTTAAGATGACAAGGAAGCTGAGGGTCATTGACAGCAGGGTCTTACTGAAGGCATCAAAAATATGTGCTATGAAAAGGCAAGGGAACTTTTGAGTTATATCAGGGGATTGTAGGCCTGGGTCTGCTGCTGACTTTATGCTTGACTTCTTACAAATCTGTCAGATACCCTGTTTGCTGTGTCTTTTCTGTGTGTATACTTTTGAGGAAAAGGGTTCTTGTGTTTCCCTGTACAGCAGCCAGCCCAAAGGGGTCCTGATCATATTTAAAATCTCTGTGAGTCCCTGTCCTACAAACACAGAAGCAAGAATTTGGGAGGTGACGTTCGTATACCATATATGCTGCCTTATAGGTAGGTGCCAACATTTTTATGTGCCCTGAGTGCTACAATAATGATTTCACAAGTCACAATCATGAAGCCTTGATGTGTGAATAGTAAAAGGAAATGTGTTGTCAGAGCAGCAGGACTTTCAAAATCTTTGGTGCTGGAAGGAAATTCCCAGCCTGTGAAGTCTGAGTGGGATAGGCAGCAATTTTCATTTAAGAGCTGGATGACACTAATTGTTTCAGCAAAGAATATTTTTCTTTCCAGCAATTGATAAAAGCTTGAAAGAGATGTTGTGTAGCAGTTGTGGCATGTTACTCCATTATCGCAGGAATTTCCTACAGTGAAATATGTAGTGGTGGGATGCAGACAAGTCTACCTGAGAATAGCCTCGATGAGGAGCCTTATGCTCAGAACCCAACCTGAACAGCCCCAGCATCAGGGAGAGTCTCTCACTGCACTGCTGAACAGCCCCCAGCAATCCACAGGTTATAAGCAGGCCAAAGGCCTTGTGTACTTCAGCTAGACTCATTGCTTTCTTGGAGAGGAGTAATCCGTCATTCAAAAGATGCTGTGTGTGGGATGACATGTTGATCCTATACATAACAGCCTCCATGACTTTTGTGACAGACTCCTTACAAGTGTCTTTTCTTATAATGGAAGCATATGCTTCTGAAATGACAGGTATTTCCATATAGTACCACTCTATTGTATCCTTCCAAATACATTCCCAGCTGTGCAGTGCAACCGCTGGGGTTTGGCTGCATTGATGGCCTCCGATCCCCCACCAGGCCCCTGAGTGAAACGTACTGTGATCATTCTCCCATGGTAAAACGCGACATGGGACTTCAAGGGCTCCTCCGCAGAAGAAAATATTTTTCTAGTGTTGAAAGGCACTTGTGAGGATCTGCAAAACAATCCTAGCACTGTCATGAAATTCATATCCCACTGCATTGCATCAGTCTTTCAAAGAATGGTATCACTTTTACTTTTTCAGGTTGAAATAAATCAAAGGTGTAACTCAGGGTCAGGTATGAAGCTTGCTGAGGTCAATGGAAAGACTCTGTGTTGCTTTTTTAATGTCAGTAGGCTTTGCACTCCTGCCCAGATGGCATTTTCTCCTTGTAGTGGCTCTTACGTGTCTCAGTGGTAATTCTCCTTTGCAGCCCCTTGTCCCCCTGTGCCAGTCCATCTTCTGTCACAAACATGGCCCTGCACTGGAAAAGGAGGATTACCTCTCTTTATATTCTGATTTAGTTTGTTGACTTCTGTTCCAGTCCCCTAATTGGCTTTGTGTAGGCAAACCTTTGCAACAACAATTCTACTGATGAAAAAAAGGGATTTGCATGCTAGGAAAACCATCAGGGCTTTTCCTGTACTTTTCTGTATTCGCCTAGGGTAAGTACTGTGGACTTTGATACTGCAAACAACTATGCATGTGGATAATTCCACCTGTATCAAAAGTTTAATTGATTTTAATGGTTCAACTACCAGGTAAAGCTGTTCTACAAATGCTTTTTATGGACAGACCTCCATGGGCCTTAACACGCGCTATAGAAAATGATAAGAGTCTTCCTGCAGGAAGTATTCGGGGCTGGGGCTTTTGTCTGCTTTTGTGTTTGCAGAGATTAGGGCCTGAGTTTTTTTCCTTAATATAAATTTTTAAACGAGCTTTAGTATACTGATGTGCAGAGCAGAAATTTAGTAAATGTAAATTAGAGGTAGATTTACCAATTTACATGTGAACATCAGGAACAAACTGCTGCTTGTTCCATGCTATTGTTCATGCAGAGAGGCAAGGAGGTGGAGGAGCCGAACCTGGAGTCCAGCCTGCCAGGCAGAGGGCTGTGCTCCAGAAAGCACCCGCTCTCTACCTGGGCTTGTACTGGAGCCAGCATCAGTTCCTCCCTGGTGCTTTACTAGGAGAATGGGGCATATCCAAGCATGGGAGTATTGAGCAGGACTGTGGAGATGATGTTACTTTTCTACAGAACAGAAAACCATGTCCTATATCATGGCTGCATTTCAGGACAGCACTGGAAACTTAGGAAGGGACCACAAATGATCAGCAGGATGTCCTAAGTTCTGGCAGGCCTGCCTTATGGTGAAAGACATAGGCAGGTCTACTTAGTTTATCAAGCAGATGGAGTAGATGAAGAGTTGACTTATTGCAGTTGATTCATACCTACATAAAAAAAAAAAAATTCTGATAGGAAAGAGAGAGAGAGGTGTTTAATCTAGTAGACAAAGACGTAACAAGATTCAATGGTGGGTGGCTGCTGCTGGATAAATTCACAGAGATACCCATGAGAGTGGTTGACTGCTAGTCCTGTTTATTTGGGGACATGAGGGATTCTCAGCTACTTCAAAGCCGTTAATTGAAGAATGTGTGCTATTGCAGAAATTACATTGTATTTCAGCCACAAGATATGGACTTGACAGAGGAATTACAAGTAAATATCCTTAGACTCTGTTGCACAAGCCAAGCAGGATAATCATGGTTTTTCCTGGCCTGAAATCCTTGAAATCTGTGAAAATGGATAAGGAGTGTAACAAGGGCATTTTTTTTTCCTGTCCATTTGACAGATCCACCAATGTGAGACAGCGTACCAGATTCCACTATGTTGGACAGCAAGTATTTTCTATTCTACTTGCTTCAGTAAAGACCTAATGAAACAAAACGTAACCCCTTTATGATGAAAGCTGCTGACATTTTCTATTAGCTCACCTAATGGAGCTAGCAGGGCATTTTGCCTGCAGCTTTTTCCCACTTCACCCAGTTATTAGAAAGAGACACTGGCAGCTCTTCCAGCCTTTCTCACAATTATCTCTTTTGCTTGAGGCAAAAACTTTTAACCCTGGCTCTGTTCTCCTGTAGAACAGCTGCAAAATTGAGGGCTATGGTGCAAGATATTTTTAGATACTGCATAATACGTCTCACTATAAACAGGGTAGGAAATCTGCAAATGAAAAGTGCCTTTAGATTAGCTCTGAAGCAGCTGATTGAGAGGTATCCAAGAATTGAGGCAAGCCTTTTCTTAATAGTTAAATTGTATTTCCTACTTCAGTGTTGATCAGGTCTGAGTGCTGAAATGCTTCAGAGAGAGATCTGCTGCTGCCTGTTACGGCTGCTTGGGTCACCTCTGTTACTAAACATCTCAGTTAACCCACTCCCCAGGTAAGGGACATGCTTGTGATCTCCTACTTTATAGAAATATATGTATAAATGTATTTTCTATGCTGCTTCGTACAAGGTATAGATATAGGAAATCAATTGTGGGGAAAGAACTGCATGATTTTTGAAGGCCTGCACACTGATCCATCTTTCCTTCTGCACTTCTGCTGCTAGGTAGAAACAACAGGAAAATATACGTTGCTTACAGGACACTGTCAGGGAAGGAGAAAGGGAAAGGAAATTTGTGCTGCTCTGTCCTGGCAGAATGCAAGAGCAGTAAGAGAGAGTGAGGGGGAGTGGGGACTTAAAGCTTGTGTGTGTTAAATAGCATTTCACAGCATGTGTATTCAGCTGTGAGGCACCTGCCCCTGTAGGAATGTCTGTAGGATGTGGCATTTTTGTCTGGTTCAGTAAAGGTAAGAGAATACATGCTTTGATTTACAGGGAGGCAGCATTTTTTTCTCGTCACCTTTACTATTTATCTCCAGGATGAGTTATTAAGCCAGCTATGATAGTTTTTTAAGTGTTGTAATTAATGGGAAAAGTAATGTTGTTGAGACAAAGAGTAAGCATTTGCAAATACATAGCAAGCTTTGCCCGCAAGTAGAGAAATATGCAATATATTGGATGTGAGGTTGCCCTGTGCTAGTAGCATGCAGACTAGCAGCTCAATTCTCAAGAAAAGCAGGAAATCCTCATTATTCTTTTAAAATATATGCTATTTGCAGTATTTGCTGCATAACTAGGGGTAGCTTTTTGAAGAATGTGACACGTTTTTAGCACGTGTTTTTGCAAATGGTGACAATCTCAATAGAGTTACAGAAAATAAATACTGGAAATTATTGTGCTAATTATTGCAGGTTTTGCAATAATATTGCTCCCAAATACATCATCTTGCAAGAAATTTTAAGGTAGAAACAAACTATTTGATATGTCCAAAGGGGCCTATTTATTTCAGAGTTTTTACAAGCCTAGTTTCCCTTACTTTTCACTGAAACAATAATACGAAAACATACTGTTAAGATTATCTAAGAGAAATTATTCACATTTTTTCAGTTGTTCAAAATGGTTTTATATCACTTTTGTTTCCATTTGCAGTGCCTCTTGTAGCTGATAAAAGTAGTTTCAAAACTATTTGCCAGAACAGCAAAATTTAAGCAAGCATTGTACACTTAAGGTTCAAAGTAGAAATCCAATTCAGGATTATGAGTATCTGCAGAAGAAAGCTCATTGGAAAAGTTCTGTTTATCCAGTCAGAGCACAGAAACTAACAATGTGGCTTAGGAAACTGAGTCCTGAATATATTCAATGTTCGTATTTAATGGTTTGCTCACAGCCTGTAGGATGAGATTTGCCTTACAGAATTGTTCTGGAAGTACTTTCAAGCAGTGACTAAACTCTAGAAGACTGTGATTAGAAGAGACCTTTAAAATCACATTATTAGTTACTTGTCCAGCTCTGGAAATTGCAAGATCCCTGGTAATGAATTATGTAATGTAAATATCCAAGTTTCCTTTGTGCTTCAGTTGGAGCTAGAACACTGAAGGTTAGAGAAGTAGTATCTGCAGTCTTCCACTACATCTGTCTTGGACTCATGAATTTCTAAGCTGAGCTGGTATCACTAAAATTAGTCCCTTTTCCAGGACTTTGGAAACATCTCCTTAGTATTTGTAGCATAGGCTCTGCAACTTTTGTTAGAACAGCTTAGTGAAACCGAAGGTAACCTCATATTTTTGACTTGGAAGGAAAACAATTTTTTAACACACTTCTGTTGGCTGCTTGGAAGTGGTAGAAAAAAAGTTTCTGTAACCTATTCAATAGCAAGGAAGAAATGTCTGCAAATCCAGAGGAGGAACAGATTTGTTATTGGCAGAGGCAGCATTAGGCATTGGCTAAGTATGTGGTTGCCTGTAATACCACAACAAAAAATGTATATCAGTATTAGGAGAGATGTGGTTACTCAGTAATGGCCCTGTTGAGTCACTGTTCTTTGCTTTCACAGGTACTCGCTGTTTTTTCACTATGAAATGGAACAGGAATTGGAAAAATCTATCTAAAAGTGGAAATGCAATAGAGAGGGAACTGGGTAGATGGCTGAGCAAAGTCTGAGGCAAGGTATTGTTAATTAGGATTATAATATACTCCTTAAACTCATTCCATACATGGGTAACTTCAAAATCAACAGACTGAAGCCCTCACAGTTCTTGAATTAATGTAATTTCTCTGGGATATAGGTCTTTTTATGGGCACCCCAGCTAGGTCTTACCCCACCAACCACCAATTTCTTTTCCCATGGGTTTCTCTGCCAAAACAAAGACCCTCCACTGCAGAGCCCTGCTGCTCCCAGCAACTGCTTCTACAAGCTGTGCGCCCCTTAAGCACTTGCAGGGCTAATGTCTCAGAAGCAGTAAGGCCAGCACCCCAGCCACTGCTGGAAAACAGAGTACAATTTGCTCTGAATAAAATCTCTCAGAGCTGGATCAAAATAATAAAACACTTATAAGGAGGGAAAGTTAGTTATGAGAGGAGGTGCTTTTTGGTCACAGAAAACAGACAAGCTTGGAGCACACAGACCTCTCCACATATTTGCCTTCTTCTGGCACTACGTATTTTCCATGTGGAGACCGAGGTAGGTGAGGGATACCCGAGGTCAGCCCACAAAGCCTATTTTGTTTCTCACAGTCTCATGTGTCCCAGCTCTTGACAGCCCTTCTTTCTTTCTCTTTCCATAAACACACACACGCAACACCCATGTCTCGTTAAACCTTTTGAATGAGGTGAAACCAGACTGTGTGAGCCTTGCCAGAGGGTGAAACTTCAAAAAGGTTGTTATTTGCCTCATTTCATTATTAGGGACCTAAAAAGTACCCACTAGTGCCTTCAGTTCCTACAGGAAGCTTTATCTTGTCTGTTTAACAGGAATAAAATCACCAACAAACTTAAATGACAGGAATAAAATCACCAACGAACTTACGTGAATATATAGAACGAGGATAATACTGTTGTCTTGGAATATTTTCATGATTACTTAGTGCATCAGTGCAGCTTTATCAGTCAAACAGTCCATGAAAAGTGCTCATATCTTAAACAAAATCATGAGCACTTAGGGAGAGAATCCAAAATAAGCCAGGAATGATGCAATCTGGTTTCAATAGGAGACGAAAGGCGGGTTTTAACTACAAAGTTGAAGACTCAGAGATGAAAGCTGGAGCTGTCAGATGCTGCATCAGCATGGTCCCAGCTGCCTCACACTCTAACCAGCCTCTTCTAGAAATCACAGTGCTGGTCTGTCAGGGGGATCCAGAGGCAGCATCACATCTGCTGAAATCAGGGCATCATCAGAAAGAACTGAGAACACTTTGCATTTTGATAGTCATAAGCATTTTAGGTGAGTTTTCCCACGGTCTCTTCTGTTCTAGTTGATCACTACCCAATGGGGCAGAGGCAGCTGTGTTTTCATGGCACTTCATATGTATGTACTTTATGCCAAGCATTGAGAACCACGGGAGCAGTATCTACAGAAATGTGAATGACTATTGCTAACAGCAACAGTGGTAAAGAGCTCCATGCCCCAGACATGCTACTATTGATTGTATCTATACTTTATTCCCTTGCATTTACTTTGTAAACTTTTAAGGTATTTTAGCAGTTGCTGTGGCACAGTTACCACAGCACAGCTGACTCATGCTATAGCCAGTATGTTGCACAGCCCAGATGTCCCTCACTGTGTTGGAGAGAGGTACATTATAGGCAACTGGAGAAAAACAGAGTGTAGGTAATTAGAAAGTGCTATGAAGTAAATCCAAAAATTATAGCATTGCACAGATTGATTAGCATTCCAAAACCAGAGCCCTAAAACCAGTATGTCTTGTTATTGTGCAGGTGTGTGCAGGTTCATGTCCATAAGTTTTGCTACTGAAATGGGTCTTATTCTTCATCTAGACCATGATCCTGTAACTGAATATCTGTTAATAACTTTGAATAATAATTTCACTTGTATGAGCTTCTAGGTAAGAATGGCAGCCAGAGCACAAAAGCTCCTTCTTTGTCATGCTTCAGCTGGTCCTCTGGGACACCTGCACAGAAAAGAGTCTCTGTAGCAAACCCGAAGATAGTAACACCCTGGGTCCACTTATTAAAATCTGCAAGTTCAAAAAGTGAAGTGTCTGGGATGTGAAACCAATGTTTTTAAAACAGACTGAGTAGTTTTAAAGATGGTCTAGCAAGGAGCTGAGAAGCCTTTCAGAAAGCTTTTTTCGGAAAGTTTTCCTGTGGGAACCAAGCTGGAATTTGAGAAATGAGGTCTGTGTGAGAAGAGGAGCACAACCAGTCACACTTAGCCTTCTTGCCATATCGCCCTGAAGTGCAAATGGGAGAACATCTGGAGGCATTAACAGACACTGGGAGCCCAGTGTTTGCATTTCTTCCTAGTAAATGAGAGATTACATTTATGTTTGCAAGAGAAGATGGAAAATTATTACGTGGGATGAGTGAGGAAAGAAACATGTTGAGGCTGGGCATACTCTAGGTTGACTGTGGTATGATTTAAAGGAGAACATTCATACAAACCCATCCCTGTGCTGTAGAGCAGAACCTAAAGGAGATGATTTTTTGACACCATTTCCCATAGCATTCTCCTGGAGAAATTGGCTGGTCATGGCTTGGACAGGTGCACTCCTCGCTGGGCAAAAAACTGGCTGGATGGCTGGTCCCAAAGACTGGTGGCGAATGGCATGTAATCCAGCTGGCAGCCAGTCACAAGTGGTGTTCCCCAGAGCTCAATATTGGGGCCAGTTCTGTTTAATATCAGTGATCTGGATGAGTGCACCCTCAGTAAATTTGCAGATGACACCAAGCTGGGCAAGCGTTTTGATCTGCTTGAGGTTAGGAAGGCTCTACAGAGGGATCTGGACAGGCTGGATCGATGGGCTGAGGCCAACTGTATGAGGTTCAACAAGGCCAAGTGCCAGGTCCTGCACTTTGGTCACAACAACCCCATGCAGCGTACAGGCTTGGGGAAGAGTGGCTGGAAAGATGCCTGGTGGAAAAGGCCCTGGGGGTGTTGGTTGACAGCCGGCTAAATATGAGCTGGCAGTGTGCGCAGGTGGCCAAGAAGACCAGCAGCATCTTGGCCTGTAGCAGAAATAGTGTGGCCAGCAGGACTAGAGAAGTGAATGTCCCCCTGTACTCGGCACTGGTGAGGCCGCACCTTGAGTACTGTGTTCAGTTTTGGGCCTCTCACTACAAGAAAAACACTGAGCTGCTGGAGCGTGTCCAGAGAAGGGCAACGAAGCTGGTGAGGGGCCTGGAGCAGAAGTCTTATGAGGAGTGGCTGAGGGAACTGGGGTTGTTTAGCCTGGAGAAAAGGAGGCTGAGGGCAGACCTTATCGCTCTCTACAACTACGTGAAAGGAGGTTATAGCAAGGTGGGTGTCAGTCTCTTCTCCAAACTAACAAGTGATAGGATGAGAGGAAGCAGCCTCAATATGCGCCAGGGGAGGTTTAGGTTGGACATTAGGAAAAATATTTTCACCAAAAGGATTATTAAGCAATGGAACAGGCTGCCCAGGGAAGTGGTTGCGTCACCATTAAAAAAATATTAAAATATTTAAAATATGTGTAGAGGTGGCACTTCATGACATGGTTTAGTGGCAGACTTGGCAGTGTTAGGTTAATGGTTGGACTCAATGATCTTAAATATCTTTGCCAACCTAAATGATTCCATTATTCTACATTAACTTGTAAACCTGCTGCCTTGTGAGAAGAAGGGCTAGAGGTTGCTTTGGGCAACAGCCATCTTGTTAAGACCATTGATCATGCCACCTCTCCTAATCCTCTGGGGACTGCCAGCCCTTATTCCCCCAGGTGGCACTTTCCCATCAGATCCATTAGTGATATGGGCTGTAACCAGTTTTATCCCTGACTGATCAGAATAACAGGGACATGCAATGCCCTCCACTCATTGTCTTGGGATTTGTCACTGCCAGGAGGGAGTCTTGTCAAAGATGGAAACACTTTTGTCAATGTTTTTTCCCCACCTATGTTGCTGAAATAAAAAGGAGATTTTTTTTTTAAAACTGTGACATATATGAGAAAATTACTAGCTAATGATACTTCAACTGAAGTATCAGAAGAGGAAAAAGAAATAGGTATATTTACATAATAAACAGCTGAACATGGTCTGGAACCATCTGGTTGTGCAGGTGTTTGGTATACCTGATCATGTGCTTTTCTTTCTGTTATCCTTCTCCTCCAACCATTTACTTTTCCCTAAGATGATGCGGGTTTTTTTTTTCTTCACTTATACTTTTAAGTATTTTGGCACTTTAAGTGAGGCTGCTGATCTGAGGTTCCTGGCATGATCCCCAGTAATAGGGTTCCTACAGAGCATCCACTCATGCTTCCTATGGTGTTGCAGACTTCCCACACCTCTGGGGTCCTGGTCTGGAGCACAGCTTCTATATATGCCTCCATTATGCGAATAAATAACCTGAATTATAACAAATTGGAGGCTATGTGACTCCGCTTCCGCCCACAAAAGTCACAATGATGTTCATTCTCATGAATAAACATACTAACGATTAGCAATTCTTTGCTTTTTTGCAAACACACACTTAGAAGAGGTAACTTTATAATTGAAACAATAACACTTGAATATATTTCTGAGACTGACACTGTAGATGCCTAGGATCACTAGATCTTCTGTATCAATGAATAAATAAATGCCTTTTGCAATCTCCATTAATTTAGAGTATTCATGTTTTTACAATGCATTAAATGCGTACATTTTGTGCAAGAAATAATGGACTTGATGTTGCCTGTAGAGCAGAGGCACAAAAGGGCTCCAGGCTCTGCGACTGGGACTCCTGTGAGCATCTCCAATGAGTATCCACAGTACATCACAGGCTTCTGCCCAGCTTCAGTGAAGGCTGAGCTGACACTTCAAAATAGTTCATCAGCACAGAAGTGTGCATTAGTGTCTGGATATGCAACAGAAAATAGCTGATGAATGCACTTTCAATAGGAGAATTTAATCTGAAGAGTCTGTGAAGATGCTGGTTGGAACTTATATGCCTGGTATTAAAATGCAATGAGAAGAAAGGTTTTTGTCGAGCAGGCAAGGTAAAGAGGGAATAGATGAGCTGAATTAAATAAGAATATGATGCTAAATAATGGTAAGATGGTGGTCTGTGTTAATAAAAAGCAGGTGGGAAGACTTCAGCTTGATATTCTAGTGTGAATTTATTTTCATTCTCAGTTAGTGTCATTACCTCATGTTGTATTTATATAAAATACTTCATTATGATGGAAGGTGAGGACACATAGAACAGAAAAAAATAGCACATGGTAAGGGCTGTTTTCTCTTGAGGAAATATTTAGTCTTCCTTAGAAAGCTTACCAACTGTGAGCTCAGTTACATGGGCATAAATCTTCAGTAACACTTCTGAAATCAATGTAATTATAATGGATTTATAGGGGTATAATCTGTCTTTTACAGAGTATTTACCTGATAAATGCTAGTGACTTCTTGGAAGTGAAAATGGAGGGAATTTGGGATTCTACCCAAGGAATACAAAATGGGACCCTAGTGTATAAATCTTCCTTAACTTTCGAATGTTCCCAGCAGATAAATTCTTCCTATGGAAATACTAACAAAAATCTTTTCTGAATTTAATGTGTTAATAGTACCAATGAAGCAAAACTCCACAGCTATCTCAAGTTGCAGGTGATACAAATTTGGCCCATGATAAACGCAAACAAAGCTTGCATCTCCTTTTAACATTTTCCCATTTCTTCACAACAGTGATGTGGAGGATTCAAGGTGCAACGGTGTACACACAATTTGCTTACTGCTGTGCTGCAGTGCAGCTTGGCATTCCTCTCACCTGCTCAGGGCTGAAGCAATCTCAAGCCTCCTGCTTAACTCTGATGTACAAGAGTTGCTAACTTTCATTTTATTGCCATTTCCTGCAGATGGCCAGAAGTCCATTTTCCTCAACTATTAATATGAGACCAGGGAGACTTGTGAGATTTCTACAAAGCTTTCACCGTTTTGCAATTAGTTTTGTGTGTTAGTCTCAGATATTCATGTGTTAATGAATGACAGCAATGCCCAATCTTATTTTAGGTCAAAATCTATATCTATGAGTAAACTAAGTGCAGAATGGGAGGAAGGGTAAGGAGAGCACATCCATTCTCCACATTCCTTTCTAGAAGAAACTTCAGAAATTACTCTTTCCAGGTAAGCTGCATAATAGAAAACACAACTGTATTTTTATCAATTAGTGTAATGAATGCACATTGTGTTTTTTTAATTAGTTACCTCTACTCTAGGAAAAAAAGGCATCTATATTAAAGAAGAGGTAGCCTGATAAATACAGAGGAAATAATAAAACTCCAGAGAAAGGAAATGCAACAAATGGAGTCTGTTTTATCTGCTGTAGGCTCAAACCATCAGGCCCTTCCAAAAATAAAAAATCCTCTATGCTCAACTTTCAGCATGAAATAAAACTTGCCTAAGCATTTTGCAGCTTCATGATAACAAAACAAATAACTAACTTCATATCTTAAACAATTCCTTTCCTTCACATCCACAAAAACAAAATGAGGGAGAGCATCCAGTTCTCCCTGAAGACATATTCATCCACCATTGATTTGACAGGCAGCTTCTTTTCAATAGCTCCGTCTGTGTATGATGGCATCCTTATCATGGATAATGACCTGCTGATAGCCTCTGGTACAGCTCCGGACACCCACTGAGTGGGAAAAGGGTGTGCACAACCACCAGCCAAACCAGCCCCAAACCTGCACCGAGACCTCCCTGTGCAGCCACTGAGGTTGCTCCATGCTTTCCCCTCCACAACAGGGTGCTTGGATTCAGGCTTTAAATGAACCCTGCAATGTTCCCACTGATGCTCAGAGGGAATTTGCTCCTGATTTCTGTTAATTTAGAATTCTGAAATGGCAGTTCTGTATTTTAAGAAAAAAAAAAAAAGAATGAACCACAACCCCTTGCCATCCTCAAAGAGGTTAAAAAGATGGTGCACTGGGTATTCCTTGCATTTGCCATTGTGCCTGATGTTTTCAAATTTTTCTTCTATGAGGCTTAGAAGTCCATTGAAAATGTGAAAACAGATGTTTCAGTAATGACAGGACTTTAGGAGAAGCAATGGTAAAAATCATTAGGTTTGCTAACAGGAATTAACTGACATATTCAAAAAGTATCCCTTAAGGACTGTCTTCACTGGGCATGGGTCCTGATGTAGAAATTTTCAGCAAGATTTTAAACAGTTTTTCCATCTCAGCAAATACTCCTGTGTAGATGCAGATAAAACTGTCATAAAATATTCTTCTGATACTCTGTAGCATGCTTATATTTGGGTTTTGGCAATCACACCAGTAATGTGCATGTGTCCATAAGAGTACATAAATGGTAAGCATTTGGGGATCACTGATAAACAGGGAGTTTAGCCCTGAGTGTGAACCACCAGCCCGGTGCAGCAAGAGCCTCTCTGCAACACAGCAAGCTCCACCTTGCCCTTGCAAGAGATCAGTTCCCCACAGCTACCTACACCAGTGCTAAATGGGGATCAGTATCACTTCCCAGTCTTTTATTTTACAGACAGCACTGTGTTCTTCTGACAGTTTTCCATTAGCCTTGAAAGTTTGGAAGTACTGGGTATTAGTGGTGATAAACCTAAATCTGTATTTCAGTGCAAATTACTTTTGGTGATGCCCACTGCATTGTGGCCTGTTGTCAGATGTTACCATGCTTGGTATGCCATGTTTAGTTAAAATTAATGTAGAGTATATGGTTGTCTGTTTGGCTGGAGTAGCTTCTAGGAAGGCCATGTTGGGGAAATAATAGTAACAATAGAAACAACACCACCAACAATAATAATACATTTTAATTACTATTAATGTAGTAAATAAAAATTACAAGAAGATTTACAAATACTTCTCTTTCTTTTGCTATCTCCATGGGTTCTTTCGGAAGGAGTTGTCCTGTATTTCCAGCATAAGCAAACTTTTTAAATATCAAATTGCTCTAATGTCACTGTTGATTTCTCAACAGCCTCTGGTCTTTCTTTTAGAATTCTCATTCCTTAATGGCTTTCATGTAGCTCTATTCAATACATTCAGGATTCTCCATTCAAGCTTCTTCAAAAATCCACATGTACTATTCAGGCCTCACTGCCAAGGTACAATAAGGGGCTACAATATTGCACTGGCAGCTTGTGCCAAAGTCTGAATTATCTTTCCTGTTATCTCAAACTCATTAGTGATACTGGCAGTCAGAGTCTACATTTTGCCTGCAAGTGGAGAGGGTTTTCCTTTATTTTTTAGGAGGCTTGTCACATCCATGATCAATGTCTGGAAGTTTTGTAAGATGATCAGGAGTTTGCCTGCAAACACCAAATCTCACCCAGGCTTACTCAATTTGTAAAACATACATTTGTAGCTGAAAAAACAATCTCTGTATTCTCCAGGAGGTATTTATCAGGCCTATCCTGGCAATAGCAGTACGTGGTTTATGGTCAGTTTCAGCTAACAGTGGTGTCCCATAAATAAAGAAATTTTTTTTACAGCCATGGCTTAAGGCCAAAGCCTCCTTCATTCTTTCAGCATATTTACATTCAGTTTTTGTTAGTGACCATGATGCATTAGCCACTTGTCTCCAGCTTCAACTGTGTTATTGAAAGAGTATTGTGCCAACACTCTCCTGGGATGCATCCATGAACAAGTTACTTTTGTGCTTATTGTCATTGTATTTCAGGGCTGGGGCCTCTTTAATTAAATCCTTCAGTTTCTCAAGCACTCTCTTAAGGTTTACATCTGTTGTTCTTTGAATGTTTTTGAGCAGCCATGCTCTAAGGCTGCTGGTTCAGACAACTACGTTAGTCATAAATTTCTCTACGTAAAGCACAGTTCCAAGAAATCATCACACCCCTCCTTTCTTTATTCAAGCAATTACGCAGTGATGGCCATAGTGTTATTATGATCTTTGCTGGGTTCCCTTCTCTCCCATCCACACCCTTTGCATGACACCCTCTTATCATCTGCATTTGTTTAGCTTTAGCCTCACAGCACCAAATCTTTCCAAAGCTGCCCAATGCCTGTGATCATGTTCTTCTGTTGCGTTATCAAAAGCCAAGTCTGAGTCCCCTGGGAGCTTTGACTTGAATTGTCAGCCCTGTTCCCAGTCTCCATCTAGTCTCTTTTCAGGGATGCAGCCCTGAAATCTATGGAAACCTAGATTTGCAATATTGGCTATGTGAACTCAAAGTCTTTTGTGCTTTTTTGACCTCAGGCAACTTCTGTGCTTCTGTTTAAAAACAATGTCTTCCTCTATTTCACTTCAGTACTTTTGAGATTTCTGGACTACAGTTTCATAGTTGACTTTTTGTGCCTGAAACCAACAATATTGAAAACATCATGTGCTCTGGCCACCACTGTTTTCACCAACAAAGATAATGGCCAGCTGCATTCCTCTCAGCTGCCACCCATCACCTGCAGATGCATGCACCAAGGTGGAGATTTCTGTGCTTTCCTGTGTGCTTCCGAGGAGCTGTTGGTTACCACAGCTCAGCTGTGCTGTGCTGATTTGTTAAGCTTTGTTAAGCTAGTGAACATGCAGAATGAAGAGCCCATGGCTTGAAATAGCCTTCTGTGTGTCTGCACCTTGAACTCTGGTGGACCTTTTACCGGCTCAGTCTTCTTTCCAGGGTTTCTTTACCTTGCTCAACCTCCGGGACTGTGCTTCATTCATTGTTCATGTAGAGCCTGACAGATGGATACTTGATTCAGAATGAGATTTCAGTACCCTGACAATGGCCTTTGCATAACAGTAATCTGTTTAAGTAGCTCTTCTGAGAAGATTTCAAGGATACATATGCTAGAGAAGTTTAGCTGCATAGCTTCACTGTGTAGCTACTTCATCCTAGCGTAAACCCATCTTAGGACTCTAATAATGTTCACAGTAGTGGTTCACTTGTTGATAGTAGTGGTTTCATGAAATTCAAATAGACATACATTTACTTACATTCAGACCTGTTCTCTTGTGTCTCTGCTTTTCTTTTCTGAGCACGGTAAGTTCTGGACTGATCTGCACTCCCAATATAGCAAAATACAAAGTTTGCAAAGCTCTTTTCTCTTAGCTGAAAAAGTATTCTTGAAACTTGAAAATGCTTGTTCTGTGAGACCAGAACATTGTAGGTCAGGGAGGGTTTTTGTAAGCTAATGGAAAAGGAGTCTAACTCTGTATTAATAATAAGTCTTTTTAGGCAAAGTCCTAAAACTTTATTAGTTTTAAGCTCAGTAGCTAAACTGTGCTCTGTAATTGCTGGTAGAATACCTTCTGCAAAGAACTTCAGTTCAGTGCCTTCAATTCAAGCATGCAGTCCAAGACAGCTCAAGGTATAGTCTTTGAGGACTCAGATTTATTACAGAGTGTCATCTGTGCTTAGCATATTGTTCAGGTATGGTGTGAAGGCGAGCAACAATGAAATGACTTGGTTTCCTCAGTGTTGATCATTTTAGCATACTCCTCTTTAAATTGAGTTTTTGTTGGTCATCGATTATGAAAAGATTTATGTTTTTCTCAGATAGAAAAGTCAATTGTATGCAAGTATCATACAAGCTACTGGACCTCTTCTAAATTGTTAACCAGCTGAACTCTTTTGAAGATACAGAAACTCTGGAGACAATTTGCTTATTGTGCTGCCTTAGCCAGTCAACTGGCATTTTGGAAGGTTTGTTACTTAACACTCCTCTTTCTCTATTTTAAGGCAAAATCCTCTGGGCCTTCACTTGGGAAAAACTCTCACTGATTTCACAGTATGCTTTCCAGCATGAAATCATCATGATTTGGCTTATTTTGTGTAATAATTGTTTTTTCTCAAATATACCTAAAGAAAGAGGGTACTAAAAAAAAAATTTCTCTAAATGTCTTGGAAAATGTAGGCTATGGATCAGAATTAGGGAATCTTCCAGTACATTATGCAGTATCATCCAGTTTCCATCACACTAATCAGATTTGGCACTGTGGCAAAGGATCTGAGGGAACACACCGTCACCTGTGTCGCCTTGCCAAGGATGTCAAAATGTACTATGGCAAAGGTCTAACATAGCAAAGGTCTACCACAGCAATAACTCGCTTCTGCCCACCTGTCTCATCAGCTTCCCAAGCAGCAGGAGAAAAAGTTGTCTAAAGGGTGACTGAGCGGGTCTGCTGAGCTGTGAAGAGCTGCTACCACCTCCCCTTCCTTTCCATGCCATAGCAGCCCTCACCACTGCACATTGTCATCTAGATGACAAGCTGGTAGGACCTGGGCACGCACGCCTGGATGCTCTCATCCATGAGCCAAATGCAATTACTTTACTTTCCAGTGAATTATCTATATCCCCATGGCCAACAGGATGCTAGGAGAGTTTTAACTGATCTTCCCACTAGACCACACAAGTGCCCTTATATTGGCATCTGATCCCCAGCATCAGAAAGGCTGAACCTCCAGCTAAGAGTTTTGAGGGAGCTGGTTGTGAAACGCTGAACAACTGGAAGTCATTAACTTCCTTTCTGAACAAAAAAAATCAGCTTTGTTGTGTCTATGTGCCTTCAACTTCTCACTCTAAACAGTGTTCATATTCTTAAGACTTGTTGCAGAAAATAGTTCATTCCAAGTAAACACAGGAAATTCCTTTTTGGTATTCCAATATGTCTTGGACAAACCCACTGCTGCTGTGGGTTGAGGTATTTGCGCTCAGATCAATGATCTAATAACCTCCCTTCATTAAAAAATAACCAAATATGCTTGTTTTTTATCTGGTACCAGATGAGTGAAACAACAGCAGAGTTAACACTAAAAGCCCAAGCAACTGTCCCTGCTCAAAACAAAGGAACCTGCAACACATACGTGGGCATTGTGGCTTTTCCAGGTATTTTGGTGAAGGGCGGAATTAGGGAGTCTGCTTATTGGCATGAGAGTATCAGAAGAAACAGCTGGAAGAGAGCTGGGCTGTTTCCAATCGGCCTATTATGTTGTTGGACCAAAAATAAATTTAAGAGGAAGAAACGTTTTTTGTGTACTGGAAACCCAGGTTGCAGTCAAACACCAGCAGGATTGAGAGCGAGAACTTTGGTTCATGATGCTGACCACAAACATCTCCAGCTGCCCTGACTCCTGACGATGACCGAATGGCTGCCTGGGAAGGGGAGGAAAGGGGAGTCAAGACAAGTGGCGTTCTGCTGTATGTAGGAAGTTAATTGCATTAAAATGCAACTTTGGGGTCAATATTTGATAGTTTATGTCTGCCCTACTACTTTTTAGCTGGATGGTTTCAGCTTTTATAGCCCAAATGTTGTTTTGAACTGTTATAAATTGGAAGCAGTAGCCTGGAGGTTAATGGAGCTACACAAACATATGATCCCAACAGAAAAAAGGATCAGGCTCTTTTAAGCAATATACTTTATGCTAGGGACCTTACCATGAACTCAGATGGCAAAATACTTGAATGTTGGTCTGTTCAAAAGTTGAAAGATCTTTTTGTAAACCACCTCTGTTGTACATGAGGGCTTTATTATGTACCAATGTGTATTTAATTTTTGTCTTTGGAATGGTTTGCATTAGTGTTCCATGGTGCACATCCAATTTAGATTTAATAAGATAGTGCCTGTCTGTTAATAAAATAACAATAATTAAAAACTTATTTCTTGCCATTCAAATTCTATGCAATCAATATATTTTCTTTGCCTCTTAAAGTATGTTTTTAATGATCAGCTGGAATTACTTTTATGCAGAAAACTGTTTTTAATAAATGAAAATTAACGATACATTTGTAAACTTTAATTTTATAAGAGAAAAGGGACTAAACAAACCCCACATAGTTTGAGGGTAAGCAACAAGCTACCAGCAGGTTAAAATTTCAGATGCTAAATATGAAAAATAATTTATTGACAAAGTTAAAGATGGTCCTTTTAAAATATTTTCATCTATTTCAGTATGTGAGATTAATTATTTCTCTTTCACATGGCCCAGTTAGAGTTCTAAAAGAGAGGGGTTCCTCTTCATTGCGAAGGCCCTTTTATTCCCAGCCCACAGAAATGAGAGGCTGAAACTGTTGGCTTTACCCTTGGACCTATGCTCCACCTGTGTGTCAGGGACCCACAAAGCCTGATGTCGAACATTACGCTCTTTGGCCACCCATTCCACATCCCTGCTTGAGTTTGGGAAAGGTCTGTGGGTTAGTTTCCAGCTGGGTGTAGCTATGGACCTACCCTGAATGTGTGAGGTCTAATCACGAGCCCAGTTTA
Source organism: Pandion haliaetus (assembly GCA_013401275.1). Lineage (NCBI taxonomy): Eukaryota > Metazoa > Chordata > Aves > Accipitriformes > Pandionidae > Pandion > Pandion haliaetus. The sequence continues at coordinate 292,044 of VYZV01015583.1, read as the reverse complement.
TCAAGGGTCAGGGAGCCAAAAATCACGGACAGAAATAGTGTATGGCATCTTCCCGCCCTGCACAATAAACGCTTTTCTCTGTTCCCAGCAGAGTGTACCCATAACTGAAGATCAAGACATTGTCTTGCAGGTGTTTTGAAACTAATAAGAAATGATGACTATGTCAAGGAAAATACTTGCAAGGAGGTTTTGTTATGGGAGGGATCAAAGGACAGATGAAAGAGGCTTTTACTTATAAACCACTTTTATTCTTTAACCCACTGAGGGCTGTCATAATATAAAAGACAACCCTTTCTTTGACCTTTCTGTGCAGCTTTATAAAAAAACAAGTATGAGACAAGTTTATAAAAGCATTACTTGAATTCTGGAAATAAAAAAGTCATTGTACTCAGCACCATAAAGTTACAAGCATGATTAGCATCATATGCAAAATGTAAAAAATAACTTAACATTTAGTTTATCTTAAAACTATTAAGAGGTTCATTATATGGTAATCTGCTTACAGAAAGAGTATAAAATAGTAAAAAATTTTGTCTCTTTTGCCCAAGCTACATTTTAATGCAAGGTAGTTTATTCCTTAGTGTCAGATATCCAAGCTTTTTCTGACTCTTCAAAAATACCCATATTTGTACTTTTACTGATAGAATATTACCCCATCTCACTCACATGACATGCCTTTTTGTTGCTCTAAACCATATGCTTTGCATTTTCATTAATACCTACAGTAGCATCACCAGTATAATTAAAATATAATTTAAAAAATATTTGCAGTCTGTTAACATTTCTTTGACTATGCAATTGCTAAATCCTACTCTGATCTGAAAGCACCTTTCTTCTAGTGTACATCTGATATGCAGATTTAAACTAATCTCTTTCTAGGCATCAGTAGCGACAGTCACAGAGACTGACACTTTAATTGTCTGTGTCTAAAATTTTGATCCTTCAGCCTCCTGTTCAGCTGCTGCCTAACTTGAGAGGAAGCCAGATTTCCTCTGCTCTTTTATTTCTCCCAGTAAAATCTCTAGGGTGCTTACATGTTTGCCACACACTGGGTATATGTGCAATCAGTTAGTCCTGCAGGGTAGCTCACAATGTGTCCTGCTCTTACCCTGCCTGCCAGACATCCTCCTTGCCTTGGTCAGTGTCTTTGAAACTTGCCTACTAAACTGGCTCTTGCACAAAATAATCAGGCCACGCTGCTCATGAACAGAACAGAAAATGCAGCTGAGAGTGGAAGAGAGAAAGCAGGGTCCATATTCCTACTTCACATAGGCAGGGTAGGATTTCAACCACGTTCCCCAGAGCAAAAAGCATTAAGTCACTAGGAAAGCCAGCAGCAGGAGAAGGACTCCAGCCAAGGCTTTTCTTGTGTTTGTTTGCTGAAAAGGACCAGTCTGGTCTGGACTCCAGCCACAGCTCCCAGCTCTGAATCCAAATGGTAGGAGTCAGGTAGTGATTGCTTTTGAGGGATTGGTGTCAGGCTCTGTTCCCTCACCTTGCTATTTCCTGCCTGGCTTAGGTGCTCCCTGACCTCTGGGGCTGCCCCCTTATGCCTTTCTTTATGTGGGGGTCAGGCTTCTAATTGAAGGCTAAGTCTGCAAATGATAAGTGACTTGGGAATAAACACCAATCTGCAGAAGCCAAGCTCCTTTAGTAGGTATAATACTGGATCTTGCTGGGCCTATTGTAATAATTTCTCTCTATTTTGTTAACTTGTCCTTCTCTGCCTGAAATCCCAGGTCACAATTATAAGCTAAGTTGTATTCTGTTTAAAGTCAGAAGTCTGAACCCCAGCAGTCAAATCTTTGCTCCCAACCGATTGAAGTTAAGATGTTCAGGCCTGGAGGAACAATTGATAAGATCAGGCATTTATGCTTCAGTCTTGTAAACAGCTTTTATGTAAATAATGTCTTGCATTCAATGGGGTGTCTTGCCCATGTAAAATGAGACAGGCAAGTTTTATTTTGCACACCTCTTGTAACTCAGAGAACTGAGGTCAGCTGGTCTGTTTTGGCATCTCTGGGCATCTTTGCCATTTTGGAGATGGGAAGTGGAAATGCTGAACTGCCCCATGGTAGACAATTCTCTTCCTATATTTATTCCAGACTGCTGCCAAACTTGCATTCATGCAAACTTGCTCTTCTGAGATTTCTAGCCCAATTTGCAAATATGTACATTCTGAAAAGTCTGAAGAAATTTGTACTTTGCCTGCTTCTCTGAGCTGGACAAAACATTCCAAGATCCACATAGTGTGTCTCTAGGCTATAAACCAGGGTCAACACCCCACTCAGTTCATCTCACTGAACTGAAATGAAACTGCGTTTAGGGTATAACTTGAGATGTGTTTGTTAGCAATGACAAATATGACTGAACAGTTTTCTACTGACAGGTCCATTTGTTGATCTAAATTAGTGAGGGATACATGACAGGCATGGCTTACTTGGTATTCTGGGCTTAACTAACCAGAAGAGGTGTATGAAGAAACAGGGTTAAATTAAAGAAAGAAAGAATAAACTTAGTCACCATAGGATTCCGGAATCACCTTCTTTCAGATACATATGTTTCTTCTTAAGCTTGATCTCTCCTTAACACCAGCGCTTCAGATCTGAAGACGATTTGTGCTGATATCAACAGGAAATTCTGTTATAATGCCAATGAATGTATCGTGACTGAAATTTAACCTGACATCTGATCAACTGTGGGTGATTTTGCATTAGTTTGCATATATTCAGAATTAAAGCCTTTCTGCTTGAAGATAAAGTTCAGACAATATTTCCATTGAAATCAATACCATTTACCTGAACAAGAACTATAGGACTGGGCCAGCATAACACACAGACCTAAGATACAATTTCATATAACTGGAACAGAGGAATAAAGTCAATGTCAAATAGGACTAAAAATTATGTCAGTGTTCTGTGTTGATTTCCATCTTACATTTCATAACAGTCAAAGTGAACTAGTTCTACCATCCCTCTAGCACTCTGAGTCTCACAGCCACCAAAGACAAAAATGCTATATATCAGCATTCACAAGGACAGGCGTTGCACTAGAAAACTCAGGTTGCCCATGGGACTGAACCAGAATTAGTTCTTCCAAGTCTGATCAAACACATTATTTTTCCATGAGTAACATCTGTATTTTGAATACACCTTTAATGCTTTCTGACAATAATATATAACAGGCACTGGACAGGTCTAACAGTGCTTTGCAAGAGAGGGTGGAGTGGATGTCCACCAAGTCAGTGAGGGAAAAAGGCAGGTGCCCTGAGTGCAGCATCCTTCCATGCTGCAGTTGTCCCCAGCCTACCCCACTACTGCTCCAAACCAGACAATACTTCAGGTGGTGGTCTTACTGACTTTGATCAGAAGCAGAGCCTTCTCAGTGGAATCCAGTGAAAGGGTGAGAGCAACAGGCACTAACTGAAATACAGAAAATGCCATTTCAACATAAGAAAAAAAAAAACTTTTTCTAACTGTGAGAGTGGTCAAACACTGGAAACAGTTGTCCAGAGAGGTTGTGGAGTCACAGTCCTTAGGGACAGCCAAAACCCAACTGGGCATGGCCATAAGCAATCTGCTCTAATTGACCCTCCTATGAGCATGGGGGGGGAGGTTGGATGAGATGATCTCCAGAGGTCCCTGCCAACCTCTGTGGTTCATAATCTGTCCCAGGCACTTACCTAACTGAACAAATTCTTCTTATTAATGGTTGTGCATCTGAAGCAGTTTGTTTTCAGTTCTGCTTCCAAGGAAACTGCACGTTTGGAAGAAAAACATTTCATAAAACCACTAGGTCCACATCCAATCTCAGGATAATTAGAACCCAGCACTGACTCTTTAGCAATTAGGAGTATTTTAATCTGTTGAGTCTGCTTAGGTGAAAACAAACATGAATGGATGATTTCAGTCTAGTTATATACTCTGAGATGTATACACAGAATTTGGTCTGTGGTTAATCTTGCAAATCTCCCACGTCTGTTGGAACGTGCACTGTCCCCTCAGCCAGGCTACCTCCTGGCTTCCTGGGGCAAATAACTAGGTTTCTCTATAGTTTCCAAACAAATTTTCTTCCTGTTTACATACAAGGCCTACACTCACCAAGCAGCTGAAGATTGCATTAATTTTTGATGGTGGACCCAAAGAGTTCTCACCACCCTGGGACAGAACCAAACAGATATCAGCACAGTTCTGGGGGCCCTACTTGATTTTCCTGTGTTACAAGGCTCAGGGAGAGGAACGAAGAGGAGGAACTGTCCCTCACTGTGTAGCCAAGGGGTCCTTTACAGCCCCTGCCACACTGCCCCTGCTACAGAGACACTGGCAGTTACAGATGGGTTAGATCATCTCCAGTTAAATCCTCAGTTAAATCCAGCAAAGCTGGTGAGTCAGAGCTTCTGCATTCATGAGAAAACTTGACTGAGCTTGAACCAAAACCTAATTTGAACCATTGTTTTTCAAAATGAACCTGAACTTAAAACTACTTCAGCGCAAACCCCAGCCTGACTTGTGTATGGGTACCATTTCAAAGAGCATCCATCTTGGCTTGAAAACTTCATGCTATGCCTGCACGGTGCAAAGCAGAGATAAGCAGAGAGGCTTCCAGCCCCAAGGACCAGCCAGGCCCAGCAGCAGGGGCAGAAAGATAGCAAAAGCCAGGAGAAACCAGGCTGCTGAGCCTTAGTCCGGTGTCATGTCAATGCACTGCAGCACCTGAGGGAGCATCCTGGCCTGGCACTGAGACATATAAATGACAGCGTGCATGGAGCTCTCCTGGGAATGCCTAACAGGCTCTGTGCTGAACCAGCTAAGCCTGTCCACGGAGGGGTGCTTCAATGCTAATCACCCTTACTGTCAAAAATGTTTATTTTTCATCTTTTGCAACCATGATGAAATTCCCACCCTGAAATCATGTTCTGCCGCCTTCTGCTTCACTAAAGAATCATCTGCTATCGTCAGAATTTTCCCTGTTGCTTTGCTTTCAGATAAAGCAGGTAGATTGAATGTATTGAGTTTCCCACCAGCAGACATGTTTTATGGATCATTCATTCACTGAGTTATGTAGGTCTTTTGAACTATTCCCCATTTTTCAACATCAATTTTAAGAGAGAACACCTGATTTAGACATACTACTGCATTTGTTCATGTCAAGTTACAATAGCCGGGCTAGCTTGAGTGGCTTAGAGATAAAATATCTGCTTTTTCCCTGTGTTCCTTCCTATTCAGCCTAATCAAACTAACGACCCTGGCTGAAAGAATAAGACTATTATTGCTATTCAATTAACTTATTTTTATTCACCAAAGAACTTGTCCAACTTCTAGACACCTGTATAAATAAGACTTCAGAAAAAGATAAATGTTCTAGCTTCATTTGTTCTGGCTCAAAAAAGGTCATTCTTCATTCAGAAAAAAAGTTAATGAGTGCTTTAGTTTGCTCTAGGAATCCGGAAATCTTAATTGGAAAGGCGAGGTCAGGGACATGGGATCTTCTGTGGCAACTTTCCCTTTTAGGGTTGCTTGAAGAATTCTATTTTCAAGTGGAAGGAGTTACTGCCCTCAGAACTTGCTTTCATCCCAAACACCACAGCATCACAAAGGAGAAAGTGCATGATCCGTTATGATCAGCGGAAGGGACTGAGCTGTTGGGTGGCAGAGTGTCACTTGAATTTCCCATGTCACTGGAGGAAGACCAATTAATGTAGTTTTGTAAGTCACTGAGACCTGGTCGGAGACTTACACTGAGACATTTGACTTCAGTTTTCTGTTCCTGTAGTGTCTCTCAGCACTTCAGTCTCACACAAACGTACCACTCCTGGGGACAGGGGACAGGGATCAGGTCAGTTCTGTTGCTTAGTGTCTAAGAAAGCCAATATTCTACCATGTAGGTGGTTTCTAGTCCCTTCTTGCCAAAAAATGAGTGCATAAAAAACATTCCTGTGTTGTTTTGTTTTGTTTTCTGGCAGTGCAGCAAGTCTGTTTCCCCATATTTTCCATTGTCAGGGCATTTAAAAGAAGTGGGTGGTAGCGGAATTTTGAATAGGGAGCAAGTTTTTGTGTGTGTGTTACCTATTACAAAGTCCCCAGCCAGCAACCTCCATTCATCAGGTACATCTTGCAGAAGTCAGCTGCAGAGTGGGGAAACAAGTTTTGTCTCTTTGCAGGGCTGTACACCTGCTTCTGCTCAGTGTTATTAGTTACATTTTTCCTCCTGTCTGTCTTTCCTACAACATCCTTGTAGCTATTTCACTGCCTCTGAGAAGTTGAAAGTAGCAAAATCTGTATGATCACCTAGTCTATCACCCTGTCCATCTAAAGTGCTGCCTCCGGCATACCTTCTTATGTTTTTTCTGTCTGGGGTCTTTCTTGCAACTGGAGGCTAGAGATGATCGTGAAGCACCAGAGAGCAACTTTTTCCCCTTTCATCTAGTTCAGAAAATTAATCTGTTCTGAACCAAAAGATGGATGTGTATAAATACATATATATATATATATATACATATGCATCTATCTATCTATATATAATGACATTTCAGGTTTCTTGCATTTATTTGCAAAAAAAAAGAGCTAAAGGCAGAGTAGTTCTTACAGATTTAATTAATAAAATGTATGCCTGACAGAAGTTCACAAAAACATCTGTTATTTCATTTTGAGAAATGCCAAGTCTGCAGTATGAATGGCATCCTGGCCTGCTTCCAGTTTGGATAATTGCATTCTTCCCACCTGTGAATGTTCCTGCCATTTCAGTTGTATGCAGCATTTCTTCCACCCTCCTTTGCCAAATTATTCTGTGCTACTGCTGTGTATCCTTAAATGGCTGCAATGCTTCAATATGGAGATGGCTTCCTATCTGCTCACACACAGTACCTGAAGCTTTCAGCCTGCTGGAATCCCTGCAGGTATAAAGGATGTCATTGTCAAATCTTTGCTTTGGGGCTCTGAGGCTGAAAAAATTAGAAGACATGATGATATGGCCATCTACAGTCAGCCCTTCATCTGAGCTGGAAATTTCATTTTCAGAGATACCTAGAAACAATGACCATGCTAATAGGGAGTAAGAAGTATGGACATAAGGACAGTGCCAGGCATGTCCAGCTGCACTGCCTCTGGAGGAGGGCTTGGTGGGGCCTTGCTGACTTTGCAGATGGGCAGAAGCACCCCATGTACCTGCGCCAGGCCATGGGCAGGCTTGTCTACTGCAGGGTTTTCCATCAGGTGTCTCCCAGCAGGAGTAGGGTGAAACTAAGACAATTGCAAGAAGGGTTTTTCCAGGTTAATGCAAGGCAAAAGTTGACATGTGGGAATAAGTGGGTTTTGTTGCAGTTGTTGAAAAGATTGAGGCTTGAAAAGCAAATGAGGAAATAAAAGCATATAAGGCCTCAAATCTTCCTCATACCTCTCTACTGTTCTGGCTCCCATCTCCTGGTGGGCTGGTTCTGGAGCCTCTTGGCACTCAGCACTCTGCATAGCACGCAGGCATTATGCATCCAAAATGGCACGAATGCTTTTTCCTGGTAGTGGTTTTGAGATACAAAGTGTTGGAAACAAAGAAAAAACTTTTGCAAAAAAAGACTGGCTATTCCTCAGCCTTACCTTTGACAGTGACTTGAATTCATGTACAGTAAATAGTATCAAAAATGGATTTGGTAGCATTTCACTAATTTTGGTTGAAAATTTCCATTTTATGGGAATTCTTGGGGGGAAATATTCATTGTTAGCTTAAAAAGTGAATGTGGGAAGGAACATTTCCCACAAAAATTATCTTTAAAATCATCTAAAGGTCTCTTTTCAAAAGGAGTGTTAACTTGGAATTCCCTAGGCTCAAATGTTCCAGCTCAGCCATGATTCCCAGGCATGTGAAGATTTCTGATGTGATGGCTCCAAACAAGAAATATGGAAGTGTTAGGAATCCTATTGACACCAGCTTTCAATAGCTCCCATAGCAAGGTTATTGCAGAGCTGCAGCCCCTGGAAGTCTTGCAATGTCCTTTGCCTGCTGCACAGATGCTCAGGCTGACTAGAATCTTTAGAGCAATGGTCGCATGGCAGATGGTAGCACAGAGCTCCAAGCTGGACAGTTAATAACCCAGGTGCTGCTGCAGGCTGCCTGCTTCGAATATCAGAGCTATTGTCTTTCCAGCTAGCTTGGGTATCACGGCATTTTACATGACCATAATGATGGAGCTGCTCTGCAGCACACATCCTGCACAGACATAAGCTTCATGAGGTGAAACCTGAAACCTGCTGGGGGCTTGCTGGAAGTCTATTGGAGCACCCTTTTCTCACAACAACTTACTTTGTCAAAAATTCTGACCACTTTTCTTTGACATTGTCTTTTCACAGGGCTGAGTGACAGTAAATGCTGCCAGAGCAAGGTCAATCAGCTCCTTTTAAAGCCCTAGGTAACTCCACTAATGTCTCTGGGCTTGCCTCTCCTCCACCACCAGAAATGTTGGAACAGAAGTGGGCTCTTTTAAAGTATTGTCAGTCATTTTAAGCCCAGGAACCAGGAAAAGGACAACTGCATTCCTACAGCTTACAAAAATGCATGAAATGGAAATAGAATCATGGAATGGTTTGGGTTGGAAGGAACCTTAAAGATCGTCTAGTTCTAACCCCCCTGCCATGGGTAGGGACACCTTCCACTAGACCAGGTTGCTCAAAGCCCCATTCAACTTGGCCTTGAACACTTCCAGGGATGGACCATTCACAACTTCTCTAGGCAACATGTTCCAGTGCCTCATCACCCTCACAGTGAAGAACTTCTTCCTGACATCTAATCTAAATCTACCCTTTTTCAGTTTAAAGCCATTACCCCTTTTCCTATCACTACATGCCCTTGTAAAAAGTCCCTTTGCAGTTTTCTTGCAGGTCCCCTTAAGGTACTGGAAGGCTGCTATAGGGTCTCCCCAAAGCGTTCTCTTCTCCAGGCTGAACAACCTCATCTGTCTCAGCCTGTGTTCACAGGAGAGGTGCTCCAGGCCTCTGATCATCTTTGTGGCCCTCCTCTGTACTTGTTGCAACAGGTCCATGTCCTTCTTATGCTGGGGGCCCTAGAGCTGAACACAGTACTCCAGGTGGGGTCTCACAAGAGCGGAGTAGAGGGGGAGAATCACCTCCCTTGACCTTGTCACACTTCTTTTGATGCAGCCCAGGATATGGTTGGTTTTCTAGGCCGCAAACACACATTGCTGAGTTTCTTGTCAAGCAGCAACCCAAAGTCCTTCTCTGCAGGCTGCTCTCAATCTACTCATTGTGCAGCCTGTATTTGTGCTTGGCATTGCACCAACCCTGGTGCAGGAACTCGCACTTGGCCTTGTTGATCTTCATGAGGTTCTCATGGACCCACCTCTCAAGTCTGTCAAGGTCCCTCTGGATGGCATCCCTTCCCTCCAGCGTGTCAAGCGCACCACACAGCTTGGTGTCATCAGCAAACTTGCTGAGGGTGCGCTCAATCCCACTGTCTATGTTGCTGACAAAGATGTTATACAGTGCTGGTTCCAATGCCAACCCCTGAGGAATGCTACTCCTCACTGCTCTCCACCTGGACATCGAGCCGTTGACCGCAGATCTTGAGTGTGACCATCCAGCCAATTCCTTACCCAGAGAGTCGTCCATCCATCAAATATGTCTCTCCAATTTAGAGACAAGGATTTCATGTGGCATAGTGTCAAATGCTTTGCACAAGTCCAGGTAGATGGCATCAGTTGCTCTTCCCTTATCTACCAATGCTGTAACCCCATCATAGAAGGCCACCCAATTTGTCAGGCATGATTTGCCCTTAGTGAAGCCATGTTGGCTGTCACCAATCACCTCCTTATTTTCCATGTGCCTTGGTATAGTTTCCAAGAGGATCTGCTCCATGATCTTGCCAGGCACAGAGGTGAGACTGACTGGTTTGTTGTTCCCTGGGTCTTCCTTTTTTTCAAAAATGGGGGTTATGTTTCCCCTTTTCCAGTCAGTGTGAACTTCCCCAGACTGCCACAACTTCACAAATATGATGGATAGTGGCTTAGCCACTTCATCCTTCAGTTCCCTTGGGACCCGCAGATGCGACTCATCTGGCCCATGGACTTGTGCACCTTCAGGTTCCTTAGATGTTCTCAAACCTAATCTTCTCCTACGGTGGGTGGTTCTTCACGCTCCCAGACCCTGCCTTTGCCTTCTGTGACTTGGGCAGTGTGGCTGGAGTACTTGCCGGTGAAGACCGAGGCAAAAAAGTCATTGAGTACTTCAGCCTTCTCCATGTCCCAGGTAACCAGGTCTCCCGTTTCCTTTGGGAGAGGGCCCACATTTTCCCTAGTCTTCCTTTTATCACTGAAGTACCTATAGAAGCTTTTCTTGTTGCCCTTGATGTGCCTGGCCAGATTTAATTCTGTCAGGGCTTTAGCTTTCCTAAACTGATCCCTGGTTGCTTGGACAATTTCTCTGTATTCCTTCCAAGCTACCTGTCCTTGCTTCCACCCTCTATAGGCTTACTTTTTGTGTTTGAGTTTGTCCAGGAGCATCTTGTTCATCCATGCAGGCCTCCTGGTGTTTTTGCTCAACTTCCTCTTTGTTGGGATGCATCACTCCTGAGCTTGGAGGAGGTGACCCTTGAATATTAACCGACTTTCTTGGGCACCTCTTCTCTCCAGATCTTTACCCCATGGTACCCTACCAAGCAGATCCCTGAAGAGGACAAAGTCTGCTCTCCTGAAATCAGGGTAGCAAGCTTGCTGTGCACCCTCCTCGTTGCCCTAAGGATCTTGGACTCCACCATTTCATGGTCACTGCAGCCAAGGCTGCCCTTGAGCTTCACATTCCCCATCAGCCCCTCCTTGTTGGTGAGAACAAGGTCCAGCACAGCACCTCTCCTTGCTTGCTCCTCCATCACTTGGAGAAGGAAGTTATCATCAACACATTCTAGGAACCTCCTGGACTGCTGATGCCCTGCTGTGTTATCCCACCAACAGATCTTGGGGTGGTTGAATTCCCCCATGAGGACCAGGGCTCTTGAACATGAGGCTGCTCCTATGTGTCTATAGAGCGCCTCATCCACTCCAACTTCCTGGTCAGGCAGTCCGTAGCAGACCCCCACTCTAATGTCACCAGTCCCTGCCTTCCCTTTAATCCTGACCCATAAGCTCTCAGTTGGTTCCTCATCCATCCCCAGGCAGAGCTCCATGCACTCCAGCTGGTCGTTGACATAGAGGGAGACATCCCCTCCTCGTCTCCCCTGCCTGTCCTTCCTAAAGACCCTGTATCCCTCCATTCTAACACTGCAATCATAGGAGCCATCCCACCACATCTCCCTCATTCCAATAAGATCAAATATCAGTGTTTGATGTGAGACTGCTAATCACAAAAATTATTTTCCCTGTGAAGCAGGGATATTTTTGAAAAGTGACTGTGTTTATTCCAAAATTTTATTCCATCTGAAAGAAAAAACAATTGGTCTTGCAATTTCTCAGAATGCGACATATTTATATTCCATTGTTATTGTCTATAGCATGCAAAATTTAAAAAAAAAAAAAAGGAATCTAGTGGTCTTTTCTTATTTAATTGGTTATTAGAATGGAGTAAAATGTGATGGGATTATCTATGTAGATTCCTTTTAGATTCCCATCTTCAAATCCAGAAACATGAATGATGACAAAGTGGCTCCTAATCAGTCACTAAGCAAGGTTTATTAATGGACAAACTGTGGGAAAGGTAAACTTTAGAAAAGTTAAGTACCTGAGAAAGGAGGGCAGCTAGCAAACAGAAAAAAATCCAATTTCACAATGAAGTGACAAGTTAGTCACTTAAATGACATGAAATTGATTTTTTTTTCCCCCACTGGAATTGTGTGTTGTTTTTTCTGACATACATAATAAGGGCCTGAAAGTGTATTTCAGTTTGGTTTTAACTTTTATTTTCGTGTGGATAGTTTTTATTCCATAGTTTTCTACCTGAGTTATCAAGTGGGTGACCTAGATCTTAAAAATTATCCTCTTTCTTCAGAGTTTTACGAGTTACTGGACATGCCCTGTGTATACTCCTATATCTATACATTGTGCTTTCCAGAAATTAGGGATATCATGTCCAAAGCACTTGAGTGACTTGGGTTGTCTTTACACATGCTGGCATGCACAGGCGCAAAGTCTTCTGCCTCTACTCTGCATTGGTCTGAGAAGATCCATGTAGCTGTGTTTGTGTTATGTCAGCAGAGCTTTACCACAACTGGTTCCCAGACAGGCTGCTGATACCTATTCTGGCATCTCTGCTCAGCACTGCAGTGGGCAGTGTAAATAAGTTCTGAATTCCCAAGACCTGTGAAAAAGAAGACTGAGATTCATGGCCAGCTGAATACTAAAGACTTTTTTCCCTTTAAACAACTCTCTAGATCTTTTTTTCAATTCTGTCTTTATAGTGTGCCCTCACTGACTTTCCACCTCTATAGTGTTTACACAGGAAAAGAAAGTGTGGGTTTCTAATGCAAAAAATTTACAGACAAACTGCTTTCTGGGTTTCTTCATTCATCATAAATGAGAAGGACAATAAAAATTGCCATCTGCCCTATAAAGCTGTGTTCTGGGCAAGCTACGTGCTTTGAACACAGAGGAAGGGCAGATTAAATGTGACAAAAGTACTTATTTTCTTTTTGCTTTTGATATTTGGTTTACCAACACACACTTCCTCCTCAAGATCTTTCGTAATTTGAGTAAGGAAGGAGAGTCAATGTGAATGTACTTGAAATAAAAGAAGTAAGTGCAAAGGTACACAAGGTTTGTTTAGCTTGCAGCAGAGAGGGAACATTTGGAAATAACCCTTCAAGACAGCAAATATAGTTTGGTTTACATTTTGCCTCCCTCCCTATGTGCAAATGTGGGATTATAATGTCTGTTTTGCTTTGCTACTATCAATGACAACATGGTCAGTTGGGCACTATCCTTTCCAGAACCAGCCGTTCTTTTATGAAGGTGGCTGTTTTCTCCCTCTTCTATGCATGCTGGCATATTGCAGTGAGTTCTGAAGCATGCCTGCTCATCCACCTGCCACTGCATCCAAAAGTCATGGTGCCTGGGTATATGGAGGATCTGTGCTGCAGAATTAGAAACTCTCACATGCAACAGTTAAGGATAAGCATGAGGTAAGGTTAAACGGCTTGAACAGCTAGAATCTAAGCATGCAGCTAAGAGCAGGTCCAAGGTAATCTTATGCATGGCTGTAGATGCCCACTCAGGGATGCAATAATTTAACCCTTCAGAATGCCAGCTGTATAAATGAATACATGCTAAAAAGATAAAATCTGTTGGGCAACATTCATTCTGTGAATAGAGTCATATTTTTTCACTTCCTAGTAAACAAGGGGAAATAAATGCATGACTGCTTTTCTTCACTGTCCAGTTGAAGGAGGCATTAGCGTGTTTGTCCCCTCCCATCAGCCTCCAGCACTGCTTCCTGGTGCTTTCCCTCCCAGTAAGCTGTTTCTCCATGGGTTATCTCTGGTGCCAGTCCAGTGCAGATGGGGGGATGCCTGTGCGAATGCTGTCAGCTGTCCCAGTAACCTTTCCCCTGTTGCTCGGACCCTCCCTGGCCTCCAGTTTTCCCCAGCATCTTGGGAATGAGAATACTGCCTGGGCCACCCGGTACAGTTCCAGCCCCAGTGGAGGGGAGAGGGTGAGCTGCACACAGGTTTTTGCCCATGCATTCACTTATGGGGCCTCCATTACTGCCCCATCATGTGAGTCACAGCATCAAAGCTCCTCTGGCACCTGGCTTGTGCCTTTCCTGTTTAGGCTATGTAACAGCTTTGATGTTTTGCTGGGAATATGAAGTTACTACCCTTGCAGTTTCTAATCAAGCACACCATAGATTACACAATGAGTGTTGAGGCTCAGATAGTATTTTCATTAACCATTCACACTTCCCAGTACTTAAAGGTAATGCATATCGTTTTCAGGAATAGATTTTCCCAATTCCTACCAGTCTGTTAACAAACATTTGCCGCAGACAGTTCAACTAGTAGAACAGCAAAGACTCTTGCCACCCTTTTTAGGTGAAGTTTTAGTGCAAGAGGTGCACTAGATAAATACTTTCTTTGTGGGGTGAAAATTATTATTGTATAGTGCTCTGGAGAAATGTTGTTTGGGGGACTCACCATTTGCAGTATTTGGTGTTACATCATGGCTGGGTCAGTGACCTTTTCAACTTGGCTGGGAATCCACTGAGAAACAGCTGTGGTGTTTTTTCTCTTGAAATGCAAAAAGGAAATTCTTTGCCTTAATGTCTAGCATTGTTAGCATCACTGCAGTAAACTTCTGGGGGATTTTGTAGAACACTTGGTGTTGTTTTTTAACTGTGAAATGCTGATTTGTTTGTCATTTATAGGGGTTACCCCAGGGTGAGCCAACACAGTTTGGTCTTGAGTTACTTTGGTCCTTAAGCCTATAAAAATGTTGCAGACCTTTAAAACCACAATGGGAAACAGATTACACACAGACATATTTTATTCCCAGCTGCTAAAGAGGTTTGAGCAGAGGCAACTGATCACAGTATTTGGATACTGCAATTTTTCTGTTTTCATGCTAACTCTGATAAAACATTTGCTAAAGTCAATCCATGATATACAAGGGAAATACCTATTATTTTCCAAGTAACAAAGTTACAATATATGCCAGAGTCTGAGAGATCAAAATGTAAAATGGAAGAAATGTGAAATAGCCATAAAGTCTCCAGGGTGAGACTGGAGACATCCAGAAATTTAAAAGAATTAAGGAATGATGTGACTGAACTTCTAGCAATAATGTTTGCAATGGGTAGATTATCATAATGTTCAGTAATAAGCAACTTTGCTGAATTCTAAAAGCTTTTCAGAATTTACTCCCATGACAAAAATAGCTTATAGCATGTAATTTGAAAAATCCTAACGAAGACTTCATGGGAATCAGCAATTATCCTGGAGACCTGAATGGCAATATATATTTTATTTGTCACACAGAATGAAAAGATCAGGGCCATGCTGCTCCTTACCACACCCATGCAAAAACTTGTTCCTTAACTAGCCGTATTGCCATCTGGCCAGTCCTATTTCAGAATACCCACCTGGAGCAGTACCTGAACTCTTGAGAGAGACAAAGGCTAGTGTGAACAGTCAGAGAGCCTGGAGAAGAGCTCGGGGTAGTAAAGCAGTGCCAGGAGCTGCAGCTTGCTTTGGGATTGCCTCCCCTCTCACCTTCTAGACTGAGTGAGCTGTAGGATGGACTGCTCACACTGGGAGGGACAAAGCCATGTTATCACTTCTCATGTAGGCAAATCATAATCAAGGAAATACAGAGAGTCTCCAGCTGCATGTCTCAGAAGGGAGCAAGCCCAGCTGGACATGTAAAATGCAAGTCATCAGTAGCTTCCCTTCCTCTCTCACCACTCTTCCCCTTGCTTATCGCCACGTATGGCTTTGTTTTTTGTTTCTGCACCTATGCATCGGTCTCTGAGTTTCTGTGTGTCCACAAGTCCTCTTCGCAATATAAAACATTAGTCTCTTTAGATTTAATACTGCCACATTCACAATAGTCCTGTAGACTTTGTAGCTCTGAGAGTGACATCCTTCCTGGCAATCCTGTTTGAGCTCGTTTCCAGACACTGCACTCTCTCTCCTGCTGGGGGACAAGGATCTTCCCCTCTGCTTTGAAGAACAGGGTGGGAAAATTTTCATCCTCATGAGAAAACCAGCACCGGAGTCTAAAACTCCATGGGCTGAAGCAAGATAAAGTTTGTTAATGTATCACAATTGTTTAATTTGTGCTGACTGTTGTTTCTCTCTCACTCTGTCTTCAGGAAAAAGGCTGTCACACTAAGTTACTGTGTCTATGGCACTGCATGGGGTGCTTCTGCCAATTCAGAACATCTCAAAGAAAGTACAAAATAGGGGCAAAATTTCTGCTTTTCAAGAAAGAAAAGAGCCTCACTAGGAATGATCTAGAAAACAAGTGACGCAGTAAGGAGGAAAGATTTGGAAATGACATGGACATAGATAAGATAGTCCAAGTGAGACAAGTTTGTGAGGAACTTCTGCTGGAGTAGAGGAAGCAAGGTGGCTTGATGGTAGATTAAACTCCTTGCAGACAAAGGCAAATTAATGCAAGTTGGAAGGAAAAATCAGAATGACATATTTCTTGGCTCTAAATTAATCACAACCATACAGAAGAAAAAGTGTCACAGCAGATATCTTAGCCAAACCATATGCTGTGTGTGCAGCAAAAGTGTTGGCAAACTGATAGAATGTAGCAGGAAAAGGATAGAAAACAATACTGAAAATAATATAATATAATTATATAAAGCAGTGTCATGTCCTCCCTATTCCTTCCTGGTCACCCAGCTTGAAAACAGTACTGCAGAAATACTAATGGTCCAGGGAAATACATGACAAAAATGATTAGAGGAATAGAAATGTGTTTGGGTTTGGGTTCAGTTTGTTTTGCTGTTTTTTTTTTTTAATGTAAGGAAAGTGTGGAAAATGTAGAGATGGTTAGATTAGAGAGAAAAAGAAGTGACAGCATGACAGAAGCGTACAAAATAATTAATGCTGTAAGGAAGATTACCTTTCCCACAAAGCAAAAGCATGGGGACATGAAACTGAATAACAAGACATTTACAACCAATAAACCAACCCCATTTATATTATGTATAATGGGTGAGTTAGACATCTACATGAGCAATGGGAATGGAAAGATTTTGTTGGAGAAATAGAAAAGGGCTTACATCTGTGTGATTTGAGGCATAAACCAAATGACAGTGTTAAGGGGAAATTTACCCCTATAGCCAGGTTATAATCTTAATATCGTCTATAAACAATTTTTCTGAGAAGAATTTAGGCACACTCTGAAGCAGGGTGCCATAATGAATAGGCCACATTAGTTCCCAGACTGAAGGCAGCTGTGTTCCCACTGCATGCTGTGGTGGAGAATAGTGAGACCTGCACCTTATATAAGCAACATAACTGAGGCACTGGAAGAAGCTGAGGTACCAAGGCATCTGGGATTCCCATGGCAGAAACACCTGTGGTGGTGCATGGTGAGTCCCATGCTGTCTAGAAGCATTAGTTTTAGTGTGCCTGTCCTGCTTGGGGCAATAACTGATAGGATATCCATGCATCATAGGCAGTAGGTTCAGTCTCCAGGATTTTCAGCTCTATGGTGGCCTGTGACCCAACCAGGCACCCAAAAAAAATAGAGAAAAACATAATTTCTGAATAGCAAAGGGAGACACATCTGGAAAAGCTGGATGCATGGTAGCCTTATCTAGACTTGGCTGCTTAGAGAGTTATGTGGGCTGAAGTACTCTACTGAGAGCAGACATCTGTGGAGATGCATCCTCAGAGTTTTCTAAGTGAGTAAGGACAAAAATTTCTAGCAGATGTAGTACAGCAAGTAATTGTTCAAGATCACTTTACCATGTCTGACGTCCTTGTATAAACTGCACACACTTGTTTATATTAAAAACCTACAAGCTTTTCTTGATGATGTGCTGGTGGAGTAATTTTGTTCAATAACTGGAGATGATGTCTATCTTTTCTCTTGTTCCAGACAGGAAGTTAAACAGCTGCTTATCAATCTTATCATCTCCTTTTCTGAGGTACAGTTACATGTTAACTGGAACTGCTTGGAATTTTTTTCCCCCAAAAAATTATATTTTGGGAAATGTTTCCATAAAACTACTGTCTGGAAAATTTATAAAATGCCAAATCAAATGCTTTCTACCTGGGTTTTCCAGAGTATTGTTATGGTCTACAGGAGGCCAAATCCAAGTCCTTGATCTGCCTGAGATGCAGCATTTCATTCTAATTCCAACACAAATCAAGGGGTATCGTCCATTTCCCCAGTAGCTCGCAGTACCACAGAATACCTGTGCACACAGTCAGCAGTTTCATTTTTCACTTCAATACGGAAATCATATTTCAAAGATCACGAATTTTGCCAAAGAAATAGAACAATAGTTCTACAGGCACTCTGGACTATCTGTCACGATTTACCGCACAGCTCAATAGCTATATTGAACTTCTTCCTGCCTGGTCTATGCAATTTACCACCTGGCAGAACTCTTTTCCTAAAAGTCAGCCTTTTACAAGAGAAATTCATGAGCCAGTTGCTCAGCCTCTTGGACAAGCAAGCCCAGAGATGCCTGCGTGTGGTAGTGGTGATGCAGCTACTGAATTGGCAAGGGTTCATAAAATGGTTGAGTTTGGAAAGGACCTTTTGAGATCATCTTGTCCAACCCCTGTGCTAAAGCAGGGCAACTGAAAGCAGGTTGCCCAGGACCATGTCAAGAATTTTTAGTACGGCCTGTTGCAATACGACAAGGGGTAATGGTTTCAGACTAAAAGAGGGTAGACTCAGAGTAAGTATAAGGAAGGAATTTTTTACAACGAGGGGGGTGAAACACTGTGTATGACCTTTAAAGGGCCCTTCCAACACAAACCATTCTATGATTCTATGGTTCTAAGTCAAATTTTGAATCTAAAGATGGAAACTCTTCCTGGGAAACCTGTTCCAGTGTTTGACCACCTCAGAGTAATATTTTTCCTCTGTTAAAATAGATTTTCCTGCCTTTTGTCTTGTCACTGGGCACCACTGAGAAGAGTCTGCTCCGTCTTCTTTACTTCCCTTATCAGATGTTTTGATATTGATAAGGCACCTCCTGGGCTTTTTCTTTTCCAGGCAGAACATTCCTAGCTCTCCTAGCCTCCCTTTGTGTATCAGATGCTCCAGTCTCTTAACCATCTTAGTGGCCCTTTATTGGACTTGCTTCAGTAGCTCTATGCCTCTTTCATCCTGGGGAGCCTAGCACCCAACACAGTACTCCAGATATGTCTCACCAGTGCTGAGTAGAAGGGAGGGATGACCTCCCTCAACCTGGTGGCAACCCTTCTCCTAATGCAGCCTAGGACGCTGTTGGTCTTCTTTGCTGCAAGGGTGCATTGGTGGCTAGTGGGCAACTTATTGTCCACCAGAATCCCCAGGGCCTTTTCTACACAGCTGCTTTCCAGATAGTCCATCCCCAGCGTGTACTGGTACATGGGGTTATTCTTCCTCAGGTGCAGTACTCTGCGCTTCCCCTTGGTAAACCTTATGAGGTTCCTGCCAGGCCATTTCTCCAGCCTGTCAAGGTCCCTCTGGATGGCAGCACAACCCTCTGGTGTATCAGCCACTCCTTCCAGTTTTCTTGTAGGTATACTGGTGTCTGTAATGCTTCTCAAAAGGCCAGAGGACAAAGGTGAGGAGAGAAGGCTTTTCAGGGACTGATCAGGCAGGCTAAGACCAGCTTCAGTACCCTAATGTTTGAGCTGTAACCCTCTGAAACTAAGGGTGGAATCTTGGCAACAGTGAAATCAGAGGTGGTTTTACCACTGCCTCCTACTAGGTCAGGCTTTAAGGTTTTCTTTTCAAAATGATGCTTGCTTTTTCACTTTTGTCACATGTATCTTAAACTTTTTTTGTTTGACGTTTGGAGGGAGGACTTTAATCCCTGAGAAAAGGACACTGGGTCAAGTCCCCTTTGTTGCTGGACATCCTTGGCTGTAGTACTGTTGAGCTCAATGGCTTTTTTCCAGGGCTTGCCTACCCATTATAATTTTCGTGGAGGATCTGAGGAATCATTGTCGATTCCCATTTAGGTTACCCATACATTTCTAGGATGCAGGTGAACTGCTTAATTGGAAACGTCTTCTGCCTCCTAACAATAAAAGATTTCCTGGCTTGAAAAAATGAGGTTTCTTCATCAATAACAAAGCAGACAATTGCTGCAATAGTGCCTGCTTTCATGTATGCTGTAATGAATTTGTTTAGATTGTGGTCAATGAATAAGTTTCCTGTAAAGCAGAGGGAGAACCCAATTAGAACTTTGCTTTGTGAAATGATTCTCCAAAATGTCTAGCTCTCTCCAGACTCCTTTAACTATCAAATAATCTGGGCAAAAGCTTTGTCTGAAATCAAGAAGAGAGAGTTGGAGTTCTTACCTCTGTCACTCTCTCCTCCTCTCTGTCTACACACACAAAGAACAAAGTTTAATAGATAGCATATGCTGTTACCAGAGCCTTTGTTCCTGCCCCAGCAGAGTCAATGCACTGCCAAATCTGAGTTTCAGTGTGTCTCCCCATTTTTGGCTCGAGTTCCCTGTAATCTGAAGCAGTCTCACATAAAACTCTGAAGATTCACAGTACATTTAAATGGAAAATTTGAACCATCACTCAGAGAGTGCATTTTTCAAATCTGACTCCTTTCAGTGACCAAAACTTGGCAGGTTTGCCTACAGTCTGATAAGGATGGATGAGAGACAATTGAGTCTCCTCCCTGCCTCCATACAAAACCCTAAGCAATTGGAAAGTGACAAGTCTCATGAAATTAATGAGCAAGCTGTAGAATCTTCTGCTTTTGTTTTTTGTTGTTGTTGTTTCTGTTTTGTTTTTTAAAAACAATATTTCAGTATTGAAGACATTAGACCTGCTGTCAAGCTTAGGATATCAAAAAGCTGTCTAGTCTGTGGTCTTAGAAAGATCTTAGGTATGTAGAAAGATATGGTGCCTTTCCCTCAATGGCTGGGTAATTCTTTAACCTGCCTCCTCCAGGGGAATTTCCCAGGTGAAAAATTATCTGATTCTTCTATATTTGGCCTGTAACAATTTGTTATTCTGTCTCTTTCTTTTTTAAAAGTCCTTTCCTTTGATTTGCTCTGATTAATTGTTGAAGAATTACACAGGCTTTTAGCTTCATGCCTCTTACTAAAGGTCAGATTGATTAAGTCATAGTGTACTGATAAAACTTCATGAAATACTGTGAAAATGTGGAGGCTAGAGATTGTAACCTGGGATGGGCTGGTCCTGAAAATCCCACAGTCTGCTTTTTTATCTCTTCAGTATAGTGGAGGAACATTTGTAACAGCATGGTTTACTGATGAGCTTTTTTTATCAGATGTGTCCTACCTGGTGGAGAACAATGCTGCATGGTACATGCTGTTTGTAAAGTCTATTTGAGACAGGCTGAGAAAGATTTTGCCTTGAATCTGATTAATGGAATATATTTGAAAAGCCTCCAATAAACCTTTATCATTGTGAGTTGTAGCTGGCACATCAAATGGGTGTGAACTTACACACAGACATGTCTAATAGCTTGGGAAATGCCCGGCTAGACTAGCAGGATTTTGCAATCTAATGAATTAAATACCTAAATGATCTTGAAATAATGTTAAGGAAATGCAGTTGATAGAAGCTGAGAAAAGAAGAGACATTCAAGGTTGGCATTCCATCCCCAAGACATCACATTTCTCTGTGAAGAATAATAAAAATGCAGAGGTTCAAGTAAAGGAAGGTCAGTTTCTTTATTTTTTTGTGTCCTGGAATCCCACTCTCACCATGCTCACTTTTATAAAACCAAAATTACAAGCCAGCTGAGTGAAAGTTAGCAACTGCACCAGTTACTAAGCACTGTATTCTGAGATTCTTACTTCAGCCATGAACCTGCTGCTGTATCCCCATGAACCCATGCGTTACAGATACCGACTAATTTTCAGCAGGCACAAGTATTTGGGGAGGTCTATGACAGATCAGCTGAGCTTGATACTCTGTATTAATTAGGATGTTTCACAACCTCCTGAGCTGAGGTCCTCTCCAATCTCTCAGAAGAATGTCTTGGGGCACACAAGCTATTTNAGCTATTTCTCGCTCTTCTTTCTGGGTGGCCCTGGGTAACCGTCTCCTCTCCTCTTTTTCCCTCCCTTTGGACTTGGATTGCACCACCTGCGTCAATTTCCCATTTTTGATAGGTCTGTGTACATCATCAGCACAGTGCAGGAGAAACTGCTGCTACAGGTAATGAATCTGCAGCATAGATCACAGGGCAGCCTTGTCTAAGTCATTAGTTCCATACCTAGAAAAAAAAATTCATGATCCAAAGATAAGGTTGGGTTTCGCTGCATCTTCGTCCTCACCAGAACAAAATCAGACTTGTGGCAGCAATGCNCAATGCTAGTAGCCCTAGTAAGTCAAGTTTCTTTCTCTCCATGAACCAGAATGCCACCTGCACCCTTGGGTGTGGCCCTCCCTGGACACCTGCTTTTGGGAGCAATGCTATGTTCTGAGTTTTTCCTGCAGAGCAAGAATCAGAGCTTTGCTCCTTGACGGATAGAGTCAAACCTAGCTTTGTTATTGTAGCTTAAGAAAGATTCATTGCCTTTGTGCCACAATGAGCACGTGTGGGGAAACCTGATAAATATCCCTATTCAGCCAAGATAATGGGGAGAATTAAATTGGTTGGCACTTGGATCAAAGCTTATTAGCCTTGCATCTAACACTTGACAACCAGAGATAATATCAGAAAGGGGGTTTTCTTATGCCATTTTCTGCATGTGTTGCAGTGATTGTTCATTTGTAATGAGATCATATCTTAGCAAAGAATGAGAAATAGCATTTTTGCCGGTTGTCAAGACCTATCTGAACATAAAGTTTATTTAAACACATTTTTTTGCTATCAGCTCATATTAAATCTCAGCAAGTTTAGCCATCTCTAATTTAGTTATATGGTCATTACACGGAAAATCCACTTCAGATAAAGCAAAGCATTTTCATCCTCTAGTTACACAAGTATCAGGTCACAGCAATTAGGTGCAAATGTCAGATACCTACTACGCCACTGCAGGGTTAACTTGTACATGTTCTGCACAAATAATGAGGAGCTTATTCTGCACAACAATGTAGTGAATGTGACATTGCATCAACAGGATGAAGGAGGTGGACAAGCCTAGAGATTGAGCTGAGTCTCTACAAAGTCTTTGACAGAGTGCTCCCAGTCTGATAAATATCCCAAATGACTCCTTCCCTGTGGATGGCCTTCACAGGCAGCAAAAGAAACAGCACAAGACAATATCTGCTGTAAACCTCCCGCAGTCTGTTTGACTGTCCTTACCCCTCTGAGCTTCAATCCTTTTCTGTGAATTCCCAACCCACCTCCAGTGAGAGAATGGAGTAAATGAGCCACACCTGCTACAGCATTTTAGCCATCTAGCCTTTCCTTTCCACCCCTGCAGCCAAACCACTCACACACACCTAATCACTTTACTCTTCAGCACTGCAGTCTTCCTCACAGGACTGCTTTCTCCTTTTTCTGGGCTGTTAGGACACTGCTGCCAAAGACATCTTTCTTATTCTGGCTGTGGCATCTGCCTCTCTGCATGTTGGCCTGTTTCCTCAGTGCTCTCTAAAGAGATCTAATGTCCTAGTCTTGAAGATCTGCTGTGCCGCTCTTCTTGCTAAATTTAACCTAGTTTCTCTACCCTGTCAATTCCTCTCAGTCATGCTGGCTAGCTGCCTTGTTCCACAAAAGCCTCCATCCCTTCTTTCCCTGTCCTCACCAAAGCTGCTCCTACAGCCACCTCCTTCTGGCACTTTTGGCATTCAAGGGAGTGAAGAAAAACAATTAAAAGAGCCATCCATATGCCTTCCTACTGCTATTCTTGTTATTGTCACCTTTGTGCTTTCTTTTCCCCATCTAGTCTGCCTGCCTGGGACCTTCACTTGCTGTGTATATGATAGACATAATCATTTTTCTGATGAGATAGACAATATTCTCCAGTCTGCTGCATTCACTGGCCTAAGACTCCCACAGGAGAATTCCCGTCATGCAGCAATATTCTCCTATGGTAGAGCTCCAGCATTAGACAAGCATTTTGATTATGGTGAGACATGACCAGATATATGCAGGAGGTTCTTTTAAACTATTATATTAGAGTCCTGTTAGCTGAAAACCCAAAGGAAATGGTAAAGCAGGCAAATTCAAAGCAAATCAAATTTTGTAATAACAGTAGATCAGAAAATCTCTTCCTTTGTATCCATAGAAATTAATCTCATCTTTTTTTCTGGAGCAATTTAAAAAAACAAATATGGTCAAATCAGTATTGCCATTTGGACCCACCACGTGAGTATGTTGAAATCCAGTAAAGATGGGTCTTTGACAGAAGAATTTGACAGTGCAAATGCCAACTGACCATTAGCAAAATCAGTATGATCACAATTCTATTGTTATTTGTCTCTGTAGCCCTGTTTAGAAAGAAACACAAGCTGTGCCAGACAGAAAGTGAGGGAATAGTGAGCTGCAGTCTGCAGCCACAGCAAAAGCAAGTGTTCTCACTGCACTGACCATAATCAAGGCCATTAATCACTTCTCTAATGTATTCTTCCTGGCCACAGACACATCCATATTTACCAGATCAATCAAAATCTGCCTTTTGTTTCCTTTTTTCCACATCAGTGGCTTGAAGAAAACAAAACAAAAAAGCAGCCAAAACCTAACAATTTATAAGATGTATTCTTATTCACTCTATATGATGACATCACTCTGAGAGCTGTTCCAGCCTCCTGGCTGGAGAACCCAAGGAAGAGGTGGGCTCAGGCCCTTCATGATTCAGTCCATACATTTGTTGCTGTAAAATGCATCTATTTCACCAATTTTCTCTGGTGTATGCCATGGAAAAGGCTCACACAGCAAAGCATTTATATGGTACCCATGTCACAGTCTTACCAGTGACCTTGCAAAGGCAGGGAAATGAGCTTATCCCTGTTTGTACATGAAGGCATCTGCGTTAGGTGTGTGATCCCTCTCATCATCTTTATGGTGAGTGTGCCCAACCCACAGACCTGTCTATAAGTTGATACAGAAAACCAACTTAAGGAAATTAAGACAACCCAAGAGCAAGAAGCACATGAAGTCCTGTGTTTTAGTCATGGCACCCCTTCCACAAAGACCATCGTCACACAACAACTGAAATTCAGTGGACATGCTGTAAAAAGCACATTGTGAGCTGGAAGGTGGACAGTTTCCTTCCCTAAACATAGGAATGGACCCCTGTGGGGAGGGGGCAATAACACAGCCTTTCCAGAGTCCTTCTTCCCTTTCCAACATCAGTCTTACATGAATTCAGTAAACCACCTAGATCCTTGCTTAAATAGAGCGCCACAAAGCCCAAATCTGTTGTCTGCCTGACCACCATCAGCAACCTGACAGGGTCAGGCTTCTTGGAAACATCGTGAGCATAAATCTCCGCCCTTGCCTGATCCACACAGTATTAAGAGTTTCTCTGCATTTAAGGCCTCCTGTTCAGTGCCCCAAAATATTTGCAGCAACATAAAAAATACATTGCTGTAACATTTTTCATCTGTAAAGGCGTATTTAAATAGTTTTGAGCCTTTAATTATATACTTTGAAATTAATCTTCCATCTCAGACACTTACGCTTCTCCAGCCAGCCCTGCTACTTTATGTTGTCTCTTCTGAACTCATCATTTTTCGTATCTGACCGTCTTCTGAGTGGCATTGGGTAAGCCACTCCTTCTTTGCATGAATTTGCTTCTGCGTCATCAAGTTAGACTAAATAATATTTACCAGCTTTGTGTGGTTCCTTTTAACAGAGCACTGCACAGATGTAAAGGACTATGAAAAAATTAAATGCCACTGCCTTTACACAAGCTGTATTTTTCAAATTCTGTCAGTAGGGCTGTTTTTGAGGACTCTCAGAATGGAACCTAAACCTTTTCAAATGCCTTCAGACTATTTCTATTTTTGGGCAGCACATATATTTTTTCCCATTAGCAGTAAGTTCTAAAACAGACCTATCCACTTGTTGGCGGTTGGCAGGAGCTCAGCATTCCAATGTAAAGTGATCTTTTTTTGTCTGCCAATAATGCAATATTAACAAATTTGTCTTGATATTTATCTGTTGTTATGTCTGTTGTTAGACTGTATGAAGAAAACAAAACTTGGAACACTGCAGAAACCATTGTTTTAAGATATCTGATATGGCACTGAAGACTTTCCTTCAGGAATCACCAGTTTTGAGGCAATGCAGAATCATATCATGTAAGAAGTTCCCTTGCATGTTTTCCATCACTGGCCATTTCAAGATGCACCTTCTTTCATGGTCCCAAGAGCTCAGATTTCATTTCTGCTGATTGGAAACTTAGTTTTGTCATGTTATTTCTGGTAGGCTTAACATAAAATGCAGGACCAGCTGAACCAGCTGGGAAGAAATCCATATCGCATCCAATATTTAAATTTTCACAGTAAGAATATTTGGGGTTTGTCTTCTGGTACTCACAGTATCAAGTCTCCACATACCAGTGCTGGACAAAAAGTATGAAGAATGACACAGTTTGTCAATTCTCATGCTTAGCACTAAGAAAGACCCCAGAGGTGTGAATGGCCAGTAAGGTCTTAGGTTAGGATAAAATTAAGCTGATTAAAATCAGCCTTGAGTTTGCATAGTCAAAACACAAGCAACTCATCTGAGCAAAAGCTCCTGCAATATTTTTCTCGATTTTAAGTTAGGTAATGACCTATACTTATTAAAAAAATGCAAACTAGCCATTATCAGCCTGATAATTAAGAGCCAAGATCATACTCAAGATAAGTAAAAACCAGGCTTAGTTGAAAGCAGTGGCTTTACAGAAAATTCTTGAACTAGGATTTCAGAATTCAATATTTTTCTCAAATACCAAACTCCTCTCTGAAAGAG
>VYZV01015583.1:116213-265471 GCA_013401275.1 Pandion haliaetus | reverse complement strand
AAGAAAAGCACACAAAGGGAAAGGGTGACAGAGCATCAATTTATTTGTTACAACTTGATCAGATCAGTGGGCTGGAACTGAAAAGAAATGGTGATTTTTATCCAGATTGATGACTATTTTTATTGTAATATTGATGATCGGCAGAGACTTAGTAATAGTTGTAACAGATGTGGCCTCTGTAACGCTGCACATAGGAGTCCCCTTGCCTAAGCAGGAATAGTAATTATCCACCGTTTTTCAAAACCTCCAGCCTGCAATTGAGTTGTCAGAGTCTCCCAGACACTGCTCCAGGCACTGCAGAAGGTACCAGCTGACACACTCGGGGCTTATCATTATAAGCATGTGTAAACCACATGATTTTGACTACTTTCCTGGTACCTAATGCATAACAGCATGTCAAAGAGAGACACCTTTCAAGAGGAAATATGGGCTCCATGGAGCTGCAATATGATTGAGGAGAATGTTCAAGTGAGGACACATCTGAAAGAAATTGCTAGCATGAGTTACAGCAGGGACCGATCAGCTTCTGTAACAAAATGCTTGTTTCCAGGCTGAAGTATCCAAATTGTTTTTATATGAGCCCCAAGTCAATGCTGTGGAAGGCCTTTTCTGTTTATTTTTAATGTTTCATCTATTGGATTTGCTGAAGAACATTGCTTAAGCTGAGAGTGAATGCATTAACAAATACATCCAGCAGCCCATTACAAATTATTTGAGTGCCAGGGGAATAACAGGTTTGTGCAGCTAATAAAAAGAAAACAATTGCAAGTGTTCATTTGGAATTTACAATACTTTGTTTTCAGATAATTCAGTTTGGGGCAATTGGTTTCCTAAGTCTGACGGCAACATAAACCACAGCTTGAAGCTCACTGCAAGTAAAATTAAGTCAGGCTAGTGAGAAATAGGAAATATAGTGGGTGTGATAGCATACAATCTTTTAGAAAAACATCTTCAAAATAATTTATGGTAGTTAGAAATTAACATTTGGTGCTGAATTTCTGCCAGCAGCCATGCAAGTCTGTATAAAGAGGAGCTGAATGCAAAAATGATTCCACAAAAGTGTATTTCACCTTCC
The DNA here is from genome assembly GCA_013401275.1 of Pandion haliaetus. Lineage (NCBI taxonomy): Eukaryota > Metazoa > Chordata > Aves > Accipitriformes > Pandionidae > Pandion > Pandion haliaetus. The sequence continues at coordinate 264,396 of VYZV01015583.1, read as the reverse complement.
TTTCTGTCCATAAACTATTTGTAAGATATATCAAGTTCAGCCAATTTTTTCAATTGTTTGCACTACTTTTGGCAAATTGGTTTATATATGCAAACTTTGTATGAACAGTTCACTGCAAAAGAAAAAAAAGATATCAAGAATGTGAAAAACATGCTCTGTTGCTTATTTGTGCTACAAGTTGTTCGGAGAAGTGATTGTTTGACAAAAGCATATGAGCAGTTTCTGTGAAAACTGGGTCCAGATCCTGACATTACTGTGATTAAAATAATATGCAAATAAACTAGGTACATGCATTTTGTGTTTTCTGTGAACTGAAGGATTCAAGTGGAATCAATGAGCAAAGGTGTTACACCTGTACATAAACTTAATTGATATTCAATGTCTTGCAAACCTTTAAGCGTACAATATTAGAAGTAATGCTAGTAAATACTTCAACTTACGAGGTTTCAGAGCTTAAAAGATAAAAGGAAGGTGAACTTGGAAAGATGGGAGCCTTGACCAAGTTAGCCATTAATTCTGTGTCCTACCAGTTACTTTCCTGGTTTTATCCTGTGTTTTCACTCCTGTTTAGGCCAGAGTTGGTGTGACTAATACATTGCTCTGATATCCTCCATGCCACCTACGTAAGTAAATGCATGGCCTACTAGAATTTCATGAAGATTCAAGAAGTCTTGTAAGAAGTGCTACAAAAGACTCTGAGCCACATTTTAGGTTGGCTTATGCTCTGGCTAATCCTATGTAAATTAAAGGGCTTTCCTGTATATAAAATCTGTGTTGTTTTAGTTTATCAGACAAGTTGGTTCGAAAAAGGATGGGAGTAGTAAATTAGTGTAACTGGCATAAGCACGAATTAGACACTGTATAACTGAGAAAACTCTAAGACAGATGAAGGGCCTCTTTGATTAGATTTGACCCTTTTTTTTTTGACATGCCAGCTTCAAGCTTCAGCTTCTGCTCTCCAGCTAGAACGTAAGAGATCTCTGAGTCAAAGAACCTGCTCAGGACCAGGGTCCACATCTCCTGTTAGTCAGGAGACCATGCCTTGGGCCACTGGGGACAGGAGGGGGTGAACCCATCACCTTTTCTGTTGCAATTGTTCTGTTCTGTATAAAGAGTTATTTACTCATGGAAAAAAGGACTTATTTCTGTTGGGTGCCCTAGCTGCTGGATCATTGATAGCATGAGCTTCTATCAGCACAGATATTCAAAGAACAGTTCAACAAAATGGCTTGTCCACTCTCACCATATTCTCATGAATTTGACTTTGATGTGTAACATATGGCACAAATTACATTGAACCTAGTTAAATCTGGGTATGTGTACGCAAACTTCCTGAATTTTATATTAAAAACCTCAGATTAGGTAAACTCACTTTATATGCTGGATATATGGATCAACATAACATCTCAGTATTGTGTTACTTTAGTGTTCAGTTCCAAAACTTACATTTTAAGTTATTCAATCCTATCAGACAAGATAAGTATTACCCTGTAAGGGCTTGGAAAGTGCAATGCCCCTGACATTAAATGCTTTAGGTGAACAAAAACCCATTGGCCTTCTTTAAAAAAGAAAAATAATTTACCTTCCAAAATCTAAGTTTCTACATCATCAACAAAGACTCTCAGTTTCAGATTACTTCTCTGTTTTAACATTACATTCTCTTAAAAAGAGGAAACAGTTGGTCAGATGACCTTAATAACTTAAATACTCGGCTGCCAGCTTCAGATTACTGATTATTTTGAACTTCATATTTATGCATGGCAAACTGATCTCCATTTCTTCTTCAGATACAGGCTGTCCCTCAAGGGTGTTGGTCAACTTGTTTGGAAACAGACTGCTGTCAACAGCACACGAGCTTGCCATGAAGGAGATGGGCATCTAGAAATATCACAGCTTTTGGTTTTGACCAAACAGACTATTGTTCTGACATCCCTGGCTTTTTTAGACTCATTACAGGACTGACCATCTCAGAGCCTCATTATTATTTCAATTATTCAGATTTTCTGTTTGAGCCCAAACAATAAATTGTAGTGGGCAGCCATTTCACTGTAGAGTGCTCTTTAAAGGAGGCCAGTATGCTGGGATGAAGTTCAGGTAAGACTGTCTTCCACTTTTTCATCTCTATCTCAAAATAAAACTGAAGTTTCCTGAAGAGCTGAAACAGATCTCTGAAAATTTTTACCACTTTTTTTTCATTGTTACGTATCTTGGCACTTGCTAGTTATGACCAGAAGTATCTGTGGTATGAAATGGGCTATCATTATTTCTTAATTTACTGGACATAAGGAGCAAGAATATTTTAAAGTCTGTGGCGCTGCATCTGAACCTGAAGAAACATTTCCTGAATTTCAGGTAACTTTTTCTTCCCTGTGTTGCACTCTGATCTAACTGTCTTTACTGTCACTTACAGGTTTACCATGTCCAAAGTCCTTGCTGTTCTTTAACATGTCCCATTTGTTGACTCAAGTTTTGATGATTTGGGTTAAAAAGATCAAGATCCAAATTATTTCTAATTCCAAGATTGCTAAGGCACTAATTTTTTGAAGCTACCACACTGGTTTGCACACCATGTTATAAAGATAAAACCTTGTGTCTGAGCTACTCTAAACTTTCATTCACTGTCCATAGTGAAATCCAGCTCTTGACATTTCCCTGCTTTGCAGTCTGATTTTACAAAAAAAAAACCCAAACCAACTAAAATCAGGACTCTTCACCTCATGTAGCCAGTCATACCTACAATAAAATTTTTAAAAATTGTCTTCATTCTTGCCTAATACAATCAGCTTTCATACTGATGTGAGAGGAGGATATCCATGACCTTTATTTGAAGTTGCAGTGTGAATTACTTAAGCTGATAGCAGGCTTTTGGCTCAGCCAGGCTCTGCATATGATAGATTACCATGAGACTCTTAACGATCACAATTTCCAAATCTCAGTTTCAGTCTCCAGTGACAGTCCATCTCTTTCAAAAGATGAAGAATAAACAATATTTCCCTACTGTTCCTGTGGAAAAAAATCCAGTGCTCTAACCCATGTGTGTGCCTATTTTGTATCCTACTGTGTCTATCACTTTTAAATTACTTTGCTTCTAGGTGAATTACTTATCCATGCCTATACATCTGGATAATCCTATTTTTCCATAGGCCTGTAAGGATACACATGTATATAACCCTTTCCTGCACTATATACCTGTTCCTTCACACTCAGGCAAGGCAATATGTTGAAATGCAGACTGATAAGTAATGGCACAGTTTTATATGAGATGTGAATTTTCAGTTCTGTATTTTGTTGTCAGGCAGTCCTAACACAACAACATCACAGCAGGAGAGCCAGAGACTATGGTCTCCGTTTTCCAGCTTGCTGTAGTAGACATAAATGTCAGCGTGATGCTGAAGTTACTTTGCATTTCAGGTGGGAATTTAGTGCTTGGTTTTTATTATCCTTTTGTTCATATTGCATATTCTATGATTGTAGGAGCTCTGCCACAGAAACGCTGTTGTAATTAGACAGTACTGAAAGACTTTTTCCTGGAAGCAGTAATTAAACAACAAGCTCTGTTCTCCTGCGGTGAACAACAGGGTACAGCACAATCTTCACAGAGTTTTGGTGGGATAACAAGCTGGGGGAATAGGAACTCCCAAGCCAGAAGCTCAGCTCCTCAGAGGTCTTCCCACCAAGAAGTATGACTAAACCAGACAGATTCACAGAATCAGTAGAGTCAGAAGGAGGCAGAGTAGAAAAAAAAGATCTGTTAGAAATGAGCCTGACATCTTCACTCAAAATAGAAAACACTTCTCAGAAAGTGCATTGTCAGCAATGCAACACTGTCAAATAAGAACAGGCTTTTGCTTAGAAGGAAAAGTGAAACTTTTCTAAGCCGACTAGGAGTCAGTTTAGATATTCTGTTATCTATCTCAGCTGAGGTAGCAGTCTAACGAAGAGGTCAGGGTGTGAAGACACTCAGACTAGTGTGATGCTTCAGGCAGATTTATGTACCTTCTACAGTGTTTAAGTTCAAGATAACAGTGAGCAATTCAGCCCTTGTACACTCTAAAACTGCCAAACCCTGACTTTTTACACAGACACTGAGAAAAGCAAGTCTTTTGTAGGAATAGAGATCCCGTCACTCTCTGAAAAGCATAGTGGCTGTATTTTGGAAAGTTAATATTAATTTTCTTTGGGATTTCACAGCATTAATTGTGCAAGTGATTGAATTAATCCTGATATGGGTTTTCAGGAGGGACTTGTGCAGGGTCCAGGAAAAGATCTCATAATTTGGCTCACAGTGCATACAGGAACAAGTTGTTTGGGCAAGAACGATGTTTTGTCTTTTAGCAAGCTGCTTGGTCACTCTAATCCATGTTCTTGTTTTAAAGAAGAATAAATTTTCTGTCTGATGATTGAATGTTGTTTTTAGGACCTGCTGAGCTTTTGTAGTGCATGTGATACATTTTGAAGAGGGAATCTAAACACATGAGATATTTCTGGGTAAAAGTCCTTCACTACCAATTTTGGATTTCACATCAGTGCATTTCAAGTGCCCAGTGCTGACATAATGAGCCCACCTTGTGTCCTGCATTTGATAGCATGCTACAAACAAATTCCTGAGACTTGAGACTTTTGGTTTAACCTAAGACATACTTTGCTCCAAGTGAAAAAGTAAAAACGACTTTTAGGATACATTTTTAGCTGCAGAGAAGCTGTGAATTTAGCCATTGTTCAGAACAGCAGAGGAAGAGCCTGTGTTTCAATACACAGCATTCACTGACAGGGAAATAGTTGCTCTTATAGCTTATTTCCCATCTGTTTTGCAGCCAGAGGAAAAAAAATAGATAGGTGAGGGAGCATCTGGGGAGCAAGGGTGGGGGACATACTCACAGAAGCTGTAGTGTGGCTTGTGGTAGGAGCAGAGTGCACTGTTTGCTTTCATCCTGCTTCCCTGCCAGCCAGCATTGCTTAGCAGAAAGCTGGGGGATGAAGACTGAGAGGGCCTGCCAAAAGCACAGCTCCTACCTCACCTCTCTCCCAGGCCATGGAAGCTCTTGGCCTGTTGAGAAAGAAGGTTACTCTGTTCAATGGGCTCTAGCTTCTATTCTCTGGGGAGCTGAAACAAATTTGCCTGGGAAATGGTCAGTTCCTTGTGGTGCCTAGTGGGACACTGTTTATAAAGGGGCTACTGTAATGAGCACCTCGAAGCTTTCCCTGCTCCATTAATGCACAGTTAATGGATTAGTTAATTCAGAAAAAGCTGAGGGGACATAACAGGCTGGGAACTGTAACTTCAGCACATGGATATGGCTAGATTATGGGTACAGATATGTTCACAGGTTGGAGGGGTAAAAAGAGACTGCATGAACAAAGCATCAGAATGACCCCCATTAACTGCCAGTGTATGGGCTTTTATTCCACAGTGAAAGATAATTGCAGGTTGCTTATCTTTCAGCTGAAGGGAAGCATGCCTCCCTCGTGTTTGAGGAGTAAGAGCTCTTACACAAGCAATTACAGTGGGTCAGCAGACACGCTGTAAATTCACCTTCTAATTCACCCTGTAATGACTCATTCATGTGCCTACACCTTGTATTTTTACCAAAAGCCCTTCAGCTTGCTTTAGCTCCTCTGTTTCAATTCCTGCTAGTGTTAAAGGCTATTTCCCATGTTAAAGGCTCAGCTGCTGTAGAGCTTCACTACTGTAGCCCTCAGCAGTGTGAGCTTGGAGCCAGCTCCAGCAAGACCAGCAGATACCATTCTGAGATTTTGGTGCGAATGGCCAGTAGGCAAGTTTAGTAATTTCCAATTTTCTCATCTTTCACTTTTTATGAAGTATTTCCCTTTCCTCTTTTACAACTTTCCCATATTGATTTCTTCCTTCTTTGCTTAAGGAAGAAAATTAAGAATCCTTACTCTTCATGTCCTGATGGAAAACCTTGGAGCAACCATCTACTGAACTTACTCTTGCAGACCTGACAAGACTCCTTCTTGGCATACTGCCATGAGTGTTGAGACTACCATGCTCTGATCAGGTAGTATCTAATTGCTTAGATGGCACCCAAGATCCAATTGCTGTTAGAAATGTAACACTGGAAATCATATTAACATAACATCAGAATACAAATCCATATCTCTTTGAATAGCTTTCAGACACTATCAGTTGAAATAGGGACCATATCACATTTTTATCATCTATTCCCAAATCTAACTACCAGCTGTAGCTGAAGGTTTGTTTGGGTACCAAACAGTATTTTATTTTCTAAAAGAGATTCAATAAGCAAAAAGTAATGGAAAAGGGAAATCACAGGTGATCTACCCATTCCACCTGGATCCAATTGCATCTAATAAATTGTTTTGGGTGGAAATTGCTGAGTTATGGGCATTTGGTATGAAATGACAAATGTCCTTTAGGTAGACTCAGGTTTTGACTCTGGAGACAGAGATCTGTTGAAGTAAGATCTGACATTTTGCCCTAAAAGTGTAAGGGAGTTTTCGAGATTACAAATGCTTTTACTTGAAACGTTCTCAGCTTCCTGAGAACAGATGGGTCTCACTAAGAAGAGAGCCAATGCAGGCTGCTGGTATAACTCATCTTTTTTAATACAGAGCCAGGTAACTTTTCATTTTCCCTTCACTCACTAAGTTTTCTGTCAGCCAGCATGGTTTCTGCAGTTGCTTGGTGTGGCTGTAGAAGTTGGAGTGACTAAAAGTAACCAAGTGAGCCTTACCTATTTTCTAAATTACAGACAATATCCTTTTGAAAACATGAACTCCATCAGAAGTCAAACGAAAGCCCAAGAAATGCTTGCAGTGAAAGGCCTTTCAGTGCTGAATTCACAGTTTCCTGCTCAGACTCAAGCCTTACCAGCTGTGAACTTGGGGAGCCAGGAGAATAGCGTGTCCCCAGGAGCACAGGAGGGCAGAGCTTCTGCTGGCTGCCCATTGACTTTTCCACTACAAACCCAGTGAAAGGCAAGAGGTGGGGCAAACTTTGCTTTACTAAGTATGTAGCTTCAATAAAACCTCTACCCGGGGCACTGAATGCAACAGTATAAAGTGCTGAGCAAAACTTAAAAGGTTTTCTTGCACAGCTTGACTGCTTTTCTGATGTGCAGCCAAACTGTAAGTATCTCTTGAGCATACAGAATAGGCTGGAAATTGTGTGCACACAATCCTACCTCTGTAAGGTGTCTACCTTCTGTTGTAAATAGAAGCATCACAGTAATAGTCTTGTGATGGTGTGTCTGGGTTTCCAATTTCAGTCATGGGCAGTTTTAAGAAAAAGATAACTAAAATGGGATTATTTTTTAACCCCTCTCCCTCCCACTCCCAACCTCCAAAGAATTTGATTGGAGCTTTGTGAAAATCATTGCTTTTATATTTATTCCAGTCAGTTCACTCCTAGGGAATAGGATACTTTAGCATAGGCCAGACCTCATATTTGCTGGAGTTTGTGCTCTGTCTGCAATGACTGCCCATGACTGGGTCTCCCTGCTGTGTGTCAGCTGTTCACACAAGTCAGAGTACCCTCTTCCTGCCTTTTGAAGGCTTTTTAGGCAGCCTGAACTGCAGCCTTGCTACATCTTGGCTTTCTGATACATTATTTTAGTAAATACCCTTTCAATACTCTAGCAGAGGGCTTTAAGTTCCTTAGAGCTGTTCATCCCATCTGTGGTCTCACATCCTCTTTGTACAACCTGACCCCAGCTGCTGTATCTGCCTGCTGGTTGCCGCTACCCATGGCAGCTGGACGATCCTGGCCCCTCACACCCATCCAGCAAGCTGATAGTGTTAGGTTGTGCCTCAACATTTCAGCCCCTGTGAGCTGGACTAGCACAAGCCTGCTACTTGCACCATGCACATCGGTGTGACTGGAGCAGAGCTGATGCATGCAGCCTGTCCACCTGCTCCAAGGAGGGGAGGAGAAGAGGGAACCAAGGTCTGCCACCCCGTGAGTGAGCATGGCCTCCTGCTTGTCCGGTGCTGCCCAGAGAGGGGAGCCTGGATTAGAGTCTTGGCCCCTGTTCAAACACTTAGCATGTGTGGGCTTGCATAGGGGAGGGTTTAAATAACAAACAAATTAACTCTTCTCCAGTTTCTTTGTTAATAATACTCTTTCACATGGAAACTAAGGAGGAGTGCAGACTGTAGTTAAATAGCAGCAAAGCCTGCCCTTTTATGAGTGCCCGTTCCTCTTTGCGTAGTCCTCCCAGATTTCCTTATCTCACATCCTCTCTGTAACTTTTCAGTGTCCAGCCTCACCACTACCACTTTTCATACCCTGTGGAGCAATTATAACCTTTAATAATTACAGCTACTTGAGTATTTTTCCCTAAGGCAAACAGAAAACAAGGATGGCAGCTCACCAACAATCTGTGTGAAAGTTCTGTATACTGTGCAAAATACATTAGAAAGTTCAGAGCTACAGTTGGGAGAGAAATTTTCTTTATGTTGGAGAACACTTTCATCCTCATGAAATATACATAATGCAAGACGATTTATACACATGGCAGCTCCAAATATTTGCAAATACAGACACATGCATATTCATAACCCTAGAAATATTTCTAAGGCACATGTCATCAAAGAGTCCTGGGTAAATATGTTGCACAAAAGCTCCACTGGGGCTGACTGTGATATCTCAACTCTCTTCATAATTGAGTGCACACAGATTTGGGGATGTTCTTCCTAGACAGTTCAGTTTCCGCTTAGTAACTGTTTGTGTGCACAAGCAATATCATTTAACGTATACAAATTTAATGTTGATCATGCCCATGCACAACAGGCTGACCCTGCTAACCTATGTACAGAGGCAGTGTGGACAAGAAGTGCAAGCAAAACCATGACCATACACAGCTTTTGAGGGATGCTAGAGGACTGTTTATGCTCTACATTTCCAGTCATTCTCATTCTCTCTAAGGATTTCATTGCCAGTTGCTTTCAAAGTAGAGTTACTCTTCTTCTCCTGTTTCAGCCCTTAAATATTGGGGAAAGCCTATAGAAAGACAAAATATAAAATATCCTTCACAATACAGATGAGAGTGAAGCTGTGCCTAGCAGGGCAAGTTTTATGTCCTGCAAATGCTTCACGGGTAGGGCACACAGCAATCACTTGAGTAAATACGAATGTACATTGTTCCACTGGGGCATTAGAGTAAATTGGGTTTCTACTCATTCATATCGTGAGGATCTGGGCCACTTATTTCATGCTGTATTTTTATTGTATCTAGCCTAATATCGCTTTGAAATGTGCAGTTAATTATGCAACTTCCTGTTTTAAATTCCATAGTAACTATTCTGCCAGAAGTGGATTGCTTTTAATAGGATTGTGTCCCTTTTTGGCAATATGTGGTTATGTATACTCCATTCCCATCCTTATTATTCATATTCTGTATCAAGAGAATATAAACTCAAAGGGTGAAATCCAGCCTGTGATAAAGTCAGTGGCAGGCCTCCCAGGCATTCAGGAAGGCTGAGCTCCCATCAGGGTTTTTGCATTCCCACCACACCCTTCTGCTTGTCAAGCTAATGAAGCATGTCCACTAATTGTACTGGAGGGGAAAGCCTGGTCTGTCTGTAACCCTAAAACACAGTCACATCATTTTTCCTCAAAGCAAGTAGGTCTGGCTGTACCCTTTAAATCTCACAGTCTCTCCTGCACTTTTAACCTCTGGCTGTAGACATGCAGCATACATCAGGAGATGCCTCACTCCAGGACAGCTCTGGAGCAACGAACAACCCCCTACCCACCATTGCCTAAACACATAGCAGGTGAACAGAGCACCTCCCAAGGAATACATGAAGGATGCAGATCAGACAGCACAGACTTCACCATCCCTTTTTTTTTTTTTTTTTGCTCCTGTCTACTCTTAGGCTGAATAGCTCCCTTTTGACATAGGGGTAATGCCTGTGGGTGTAATCTGGCAGCCTTGCAGATTCAAAATATGCCTCAAATAATTTTTCTCCAGGGTTAATGTTTTTTATTTCCATTATTGCTTTAATATGCATTTGTTGCGAATTTCAGATGCTTTTGTGTCAATGCTACCACGCACAAGACTAAATGCAGACTTATTTCTTTGTGAAATGTAGCAAATATAAATACAGAAAGACAAGCACATATATGCGTATATATATACACAGATACGTTTTTATATAATACAAGATAGTGTATTCTATTTATCATAGAAACCTAACACAATAAGATTGTAATATTTAAGTGTAGGTGATTTACCTGCACAAATATATTCCGTGCTAAGAAGTTTTTTTGTTTACACTCAGGACTTTGCTCTGGAAAACATTGTTTGAAGAATTCACTACCAGGTAAAACATTTGCTACCAAACTTTTTCACAAACATATTTTTGAGGCTTTATGATACCAAAAGTGCAAATTCATGATACCTTTCCCATAAAGGGTTTTTGCAGAAAAAAAAGGAAAAAAGGAAAGGGCATTTCTATGTATTTTCAATTAAAACATTTTATGCTTTATATCTCATATGCCATACTTGAGATGGGGTCTTCTACAGGGCATATGCAGCTCCTCCTTCATAACTGATACTACTAGTTAAACAGCAAGGTATCTTCTGCATGTAAGAGTTAATAACTGAGCTAGCAAGAGCCATTAGTGGAGGGAATACACTGTGAAGCCTTAAGATATAAAACAAAAGTAAGGTCAGGAAGGATATGCTTAGTAGCAGTCAATATAGCGATTAGAGACAAGGAGTTTCAGAAATGTTTCAGAAGGACAAAAAAATTGCATCAGTTCATCTGAAGATGTGACAGCCTGTCTGTTTTCAGCTGGGATAGAGCTAATTGTCTTCCTAGTAGCTGGTACAGTGCTGTGTTTTGGGTTCAGTATGAGAAGAATGTTGATAACACACTGATGTTTTCAGTTGTTGCTAACTGATGTTTAGTCTAAAGTCAAGGATTTTTCAGCTTCTCATGCCCAGCCAGAGAGAAGGCTGGAGGGGCACAAAAAGTTGGGAGGGGACACAGCCAGGGCAGCTGACCCAAAGTGACCAACAGGGTGTTCTATACCATGTGATGTCATGTCCAGTATATAAACTGAGGGGGAGTGGGGCTAGGAGGAATCGCCACTTGGGAACTAACTGGTAGTTGATTGGCAGCTGGTGAGCAATTGCATTGTGCATCACTTGTATATTCCAATCCTTTTATTAGTATAATTTTTGTTTTAATATTGTTATTATCATTATTAGTTTCTTCCTTTCTGTTCTACTAAACTGTTCTTATCTCAACCCATGAGTTTCACTTTTTTTTCCCCTGATTCTCTCCCCCTTCCTGCTGCAGGGTGGTGGGGGGAGTGAGTGAGCAGCTGCATGGTGCCCAGTTACTGGCTGGGATTAAATCACGACACAGCCTCATCCTAAAAAGTAGTTGATTCAGAGATGATCCCAGGAAATGTAGCCCTGCCTTAAGGTATTCGTTTGCCAAGTTTTGGGCCAACAAACTACTGTAAGCATTTGTCATGGACTTCCATGGCTCTTCTTCACAAACCTTGAGCTGAAAACATTCAAAATTAAAGAGAAAACCCCACTGTGGACCTCAAGGGCCGCTCACCACCCACACTACACAGCATGGGCACTGCTGCTCTAAGGTAACCGAACACCCAACTACCACAACATTTCACTCACCTGCTACTCAAGTACTGTGAAAAGGAAAATGAAGCCTCATAACTCCTGTTCTCCCTGGAGATCCACAGTTATCTTGCCTATTCTGGGCGATGGGGAATTATGTGGGAGTACTAATGAAAACCCTAACAAACCCATGGCGCCTATCTCTCCTACTCCAAGTGCAATAGAACTAGCAGTGGCATTGGAGAGGGGGAAAGCCACTGCCCCACTGTGCGTTTGTGTGGGAAAGGAGGTGGCAAGGGCTCGTCGTTCCTAGGCAAAGCTTGACGTGTTTACACTGAAGCCTTCAACATACTGCTCATTCCAGTATAAGCGGATCAAAGCAAAGGGCATTATTATATATTTGTGTAGCCCCAACAATGTGTTAGGCACTTAATTTGCCATCTGAGGCTGTTCCTTTTGCTGTGATATTTCAGGCAGGGATTCCCATTCATCACATTGATCCCACTCTGGGGCTGGAGCACAAGGTCAGCTATCATTGGCTCTGTCATGCTCAAAGGCTGCAGTGCTCTGGTAATTAAGACTGTTAGATGGGAGGGCCTCTTTTCCTGCTATTTGATGTAGAGTAGGTGCAGATGAAAGATTTATAGTTTTAATTCAAATATGGGACTTGTCTTTGACAACTTAATTGTGTTTGCAGAGAAGTTCTGGACCCTTTCTCTTGCCAAGTCATTACAGAAAGGCCTCACATCTAGGATCTACCAGGAAGCTGTTTGGATTAAAGAAATAACCAAAGGGACTCTGCGTTAGTGCTGATAGAGAGCAATAAACACTTGCTTGTCCTTCGTCTGCTTGTAGTAAATATGTTGCTTAAGATAGTACATTTTCATACTTCAAGACCAAGGTAGGTATATGTTTTCCTAACTTTCTGTGTTATATTCATCTCTACAAACAGAATATTCCATTTTTATAGCACCCTTATTAAAATCAATTAATGAGGCTGGTAAAATGAAAGGCTAGACTGAACAGGATACTAAAACCAAGTACTTGTTCCTTCAATAAAAATGTGATTATAAATAATAAAATATAATTTAATTCTATGAGCAAAACTGCTTTTACATTTGTTTTGTTACATAAAGTCACTGCAACACTTTGCAATTATCACATAGATTTTCCTTGTACCCATCTAGTAGGCACTAAATGTCAAGACTGCAAAGAAAATTACCTAAAAGTAAGGAATCATTCAAGGCAGCCAGCCAGTACAAACAGATTTCTCACAGATAGGTATATAGTGTTTGAGCTCACACTGACTGCCTTGATCTTCAGCATTGGCTTCTGCCAGCAGCTGCTGGCAGATGCAGGCTGTTACGCTCGGCATGGACAGGGGGAAGAAGACTATGTGCTTTTTGTCAGCAGATTATGGAGTAATTCCCAATAGGCAAGGTGGGAAATTCCCAGCATGGGAGCACCTGGGTCCTATGCCTGGCTATGGAAGATGTGGTGGATGGTCAGATGGGTGGAGACAACACATATTGCACATTGTTTGGTTGACTTTTTTGGGCATGGAGTCTGCAGAAGCACCACAGGTTTGGGATCTGGGACCTTTCTCCAGCTCTGTTTGGTACCTGCAGCCCTTCATACAAATCAGCCCTTCTACAGCAAGGAAACTCAGCTTGTCCAAAATTAAAAAAAAAAAAAGCTTCCTACTCTCCTTATGTTGGGCGATATAAGGGAACAAAGTTAGACTGCTCCATTTATGTGGCTTTCATTACAGAACATCTGAGGGTTTTACAACCATTGCTGCAGTCATCCGTGTAAAAGGAGCACAGAGACTTAAAGACTGGCACTTAAAAAGGCATTCAGCCCCTAAAGTGGCTGATAGTTTCCTGGTGAGATTATCCAGAAGTCCCTAGCCAGGCATTTTTTTCAGCAGAGATGAGTATCTTCAAGCTCATAAAAGCCTTCAGATCATTGCTATGTGGCCCAGAGCCTTGTGAGAAACTGTACGAGGAATATAACCCTAATCTCACAAGCTCCCAATATCCAGCATTTTCTTCACATACACAGCGCTCTGCCAGTGAGGCATGACTCAGGACACAGGGTGTGCTCCCTTACAGCTCCTCCCCAAAAGGGAGAGCAGAGGTGGTGGCGGGGATGCACATACTGTTGGGAGGAAACCCAAGTGCTACCAGTGGGAGCGTCTTGGCAGGGTGGGTCAAGGGAGGAGAGGACATGTCACCTCCCCAGGACCTCCAGCTCCTGCTGCATCTGGGCAATGCTGCTTCCTCTCCGACCCCAGCAGCCCAGAGGCTGTGGAGAACGACAAGCCCCCTTTAAAACAGCGGGAATGAAGGACAGGCACTGGGTACAGGCCTCTGAAAAAATTAAAAGCAATTGGATTTACACTGGAGAGGAAGGGAGATGGTTGCTGGTTGTGGGGTTTTTTTGGCCCGGTTTCCCGGCAAGCACCAGGGCTGTGCAAACTGCTCTCCCCCCGGGTTAATGCCTGAGACCCAAACCCCAGGCCATCCCCCATGTCATGGGGCTTTCCCAAGGGCTGCTCCCCTTCTGCCCTGGGGCAGCCTTCATCCCAGGCAGCAATGAGCTATCAAGTTTGGGGTTTGTTCTGGGGGTAGGAAAGAAAAACAGTTTTTGCCATTTCCTGGGCATCACCTAGGCCTCAAATGAGGGTTATGACCTCTCAGGTAGAGGCAGAAAAAAGCAAGCCAACTGAAGAGAGCAGCACAAAGGTATAGGTCCTTGACCTCTTCACCCAGAAGCCATAAAGAAACAGTGGGTTCTTTTCCTGGGGTTAGTGGATGTCACAAGGGTGTGATGGTCTGACAAATTATGTCTCAAATATTCATTAAAGAATTTGGTAGAGAAGATGGCCTCTGTAAAAGCACTGGAGTTGTGTGAACAAGAAAATGTGGCTGGAGAAGAAAGTCCCACGGGGGGTGGGACCACGCTTCTCGAAAGCCACAAATCCTTGTCTTAAGTGACTATGAGAAGAAGCACAACATATGCACTGAAAAGAAAGGCCAGGTCATGCCTGCAGGGAGGGAGGAGCAACTCCCCAGTGACCCCCCCAAGCCCACTGACCCAATTCCAGGGAATACCGGGAATGTGAACTGCATATGTCGAGACCACCAACTCATTTCTGGAACATTCTTGAGCTCACACTGCGCATGCTCAATGATGGCAAATCCCCACCTACAGGGGCAGACCCTTTAGCTTTAAAAGAAGGGAGGATGAGTTCTCAGTGCGTGCCCTCTGGAACTGGATCTCTAGACTGGCTGAACCAACTCTGGACCCAGAGCTGANCTTGAGAAGGAGTCTAGAAAGCAAGGGGGTCCACTCTGAACTTTGTGACTCAACAGGAGGGCTTTCTTTATTTTCTTCTCTGAACTGATCCCCAAATAAGTAAGGCTTATGTATGGTTAGCACATGTTGTACAGTTTAATGACATAGTTTCATGTTCCTTTTTCCTGCTTCTTTTTCTATAACTCCCCTCTCCTTTCAAATAGCAGCTTAATGAAATGATGCAAGGTTCATATTGATAAGTTCACTTGTACTTGGGCAAGGTTAGCTTGGTTGAATAAATGTCAGTTGTTGTTGAACTCCCCTGGTGTCGTTTCACCTCAATTCTGACAAAGGAAATCCACAACCATGAGTTGCTCCAACCCTGGGACGCGACAAAGGGCCAAAGAGCCATTTTTGATACCAGGGGTGGGACTATTCACCCCAGCAGATGAAAGCAGTGCCATCTAGTTTACCAGTTCTACAAATAACTTCCCGCTATAGCTTATGCTACGAATAAAACTCATCACTTTTACTGGATGGTAGTACCAACTTCTTCATGCACGTTAAAATCTAGATTCAGGCCACATATCAATGGGACAAGAGGGTCCTTTCATTCAAGCAGTGTTCTTCCCTCACATTCAAGCATGTATCCACCTGGCTGCTATGTCAGGATGTAGCCCGAGGAGAAGATTCATCCATCTTTTGCAAAAAAATACAGCTCTATTTACAGTCCTCCCTGCTCAGTATGATCTGGAGCCAAGGCTGCCCAGCAGTGTTTATGTCAGACAAAACCACTGGATCTATGCTTGTGTGGGGTTTTGTTACCTCAGAATGTCTTTTTAACTTATACACCCATGGATCTTACTCACCTCCTGGCTGGTCCAAATTCCAACTTTCCTCTCCATTTGCTTAGTGTTCTTAACAACCTGGCAGCACACACTAATTGTACACACATGGTTATACGATATGGTTTTATAAAGGAGGGAGTTTTACAGCCCTTGGTTTTAGTGTGTCTCATAGTGTAATTTAATGGTAGTGCAGAGCCAGTCGTGTCACCACGTGCCGATGCTTCTGCTTCGGAAAGCACTGCGGAAGCAAGCAGGAGCTGTCCAAGAAAAGATTTGGCCCAGGTGTTTCCTTTAATGAGACAACATTGGCAGAACAAGAAGCGTATTACCAGTGTAAAGGAGAGAAATGTCTGTAGGAGATGAAGGTTTTGATGGTTTTGAAAGTTTTCTGATTGGGCTGATTTGTGCTTGGTGCAGTAGAAAAGGAGGGCTGGAAAGGCAACTTTTCACCACCTCTGAAAACCTGAACAATTTTTCTCTAAATACCTGAAAGTAGATTTAGAAGCTTAGCATTAGCCACCGAGCTTTGTAAATGCTGGCCAATAATTATGACAGATTTTCCCAGCTGCATCTTAAATCCTTTGCCTCTTGTTATAACCTCATTAAGTGAGAAGCATGATAGATATTCCTTTAGCACATCCCTTTGTGTTTCTGTAGTCAGTTGTCATCTATCTGTTATTCTCCACATCATTTATTGCATGTGTTACCCTCTCCTGAGCTCTAGAGGAGGCCCCAGACAATTCTAGCACTGCAGATGTGTGATTTTGGCAGGACTACCCAGTTGCTGTTCCCCAGAAATAATCCTGCCTCAGCGCAGGGATAAAATGTGGCAGCAGATCCTTTCTAATTAGCTGTGAATGCTGAAGGAAGAAGTCCTTCCCCAGTGTTGCCATTGCACTGCCAAACCCTGCTCTCTGGAAGGTGGTGAGAAAGTGTCTGTTGACAAAAATTATACTGAATCAGATGCAAATAACTTAGAGAGCCTTTGGGGAGGTGAATACAATTTCAGATTATTATTATTATTATTATTATTATTATTATTATTATTATTATTACTCTTTAGCAGAGTAAACTGTGCTGCGTTGAGCTCTGAGCTGCCATGACAAGGCTATTATCAGCTTCTAACCAGTTAATTTAAAACTACCTCAGACTCTCTTCCTGTCCAGATATCTTTTGAAAAGACACACTCTCACACTCTTCCTGTCTGTGTTTTGATCAAATACATGCCTGAAAGTGCCACACATGTTAACAAACCTTCAAAGCTGTTCAGCTGGGTTCTTTAACAACCAGAGTACCTGGATCCCTAGTATGGTTGCAAACAGCAGGTAACCATGGGCTAAATGTGTGAACATTTCTGACAACAATGTGTGCAGAGTGTCACAGTGTGTCTATCCTTGTATATCTTTCTGGATTTCCCACATGCTTTAAATCAAGCCAGCCATTTGCAGCTTGGAAGTATAGAAAAGAATGTGTCAGAAGACAAAATGAAAGGGTATGATAATGCTGCAGACAAGAATATATATCTACTGACCTACTTCTTAAGCAGGTCTGACTTTTATTTGTATGCACAGCCTATTTCTTTATTGGAGATACGGCAATTCTCACATTATGTAGCACCATCACGTAAAATACAATTTTGATTAATATCACTCAAAAATTAAACACTGAGAGAGTTCAGTTCCTTCCAAGGAGGAAATTCAAATCCACTGGGGAAGTCACAGACAACCTGTGTAAACTCTTTTGTGGATGGAAAAGGATGAAACATCCCAGAGCATCATTATTCCTCACTACTTCCTGAAATCTGTTCCTCAAATCCCCCAAACTAACAGCCCAGTGGATTTACGATTAACCAAGACATCCATGGGTTTCTCAGACCATTCACCCAGCTTTGTGAGGAAGTGAGGGATTACAGGGAACTACACAAGCAGGTCATCCAAGGTTCACATCTTGACTTAACTGTAAGTTGATGGTGACAATTTCCAGATATTTATGGGGAGTTCATCTTGGGAGATGCTCATTTTATAGACACAAGGTGGAATTTCCTGAAGCAGGTATTTCCAGTGCCATGTACATCCTTGCAGAGTAGCAAACACTTCCATCTCACCAGCTTTTTCAAAGACACTTGAAACATGAAGGAATGACACCTTGCTCTGTAGGTGAGAGAGGAGAAAGCTGAGATATACCCTTTGTCCCCATCCATGCTGCACTCCCAGCCACCATCCACACATGCATCTTGTACCAGACAGGTTCCCAAAATGATGAGAGAAGGAGGTGGAAGTATAGTTCCTTCCTCTCCACACCAGGAAACTGTGGGGGTCCTTGCTAGCAAGGGATGGACAACACCCCTGTAGAGTCAACCCCAAGGTAGGCGATTCCAGAGCCTTAACACATTCACTAAGGGAGGTCTGTGTCTCCAAGGCAGCCTGGTGCAATTCCTCCTAAAGCCCTGGAAAGCATTGATACTGCCTTCTGCTGTAAAACAGTGTCACTATAAATTTTAAGCTTGACATCAGCAGCAGTGCGGGCAGGAGACTGCCTAAAAGCAAATGGTATACTTCCAACTCTAAATCTCTTGCTACTCCTTAAAATGCCAGATGGTTATTTTTTGCAACTGTCTAATTGTTCTTGATAAAAAGTCAGAGGTCTGCATGTTGCTTTACAGATAATTAAAAAAGAGCAGGTCTGGACCATAGATGGCTTCCAGTCTGGATCAGACACATCACAGCAAGGGTTGGGAATGACCCAGTTGAGAGTGAGGGCTGGCGAAGGTGAGGACTGGGAGTGAGAGATTACTCAAGACCCTTCTTGCATCCACTGGTTGTCTACATTCTCAGGAGACATTTTGAGTAGAAGTTGAAATGGTGATGATTTTAAACAGGTCAGTGCTCTGTGGGTATAAACTAGTTCAGAACTAGTTGTAAAATTATGGTCACAGTTGTTGCAGTTACTTGATTTCAATGCATTCAGACATATAATTTTTTGAAAGATAGGAACAGTTTTCCCTTGAAGAACATGTTATTGCTTCTTGCTACAGCTATTCATAAGTGTTTTCAAAAATGAAACCACTCTTGCCAGCCCTTATTTTGCTATCATTCTTTTTTATAATGGTTAGAAAAATTGTGTAGGCAGTTTTTCAGATCATCATTGCTCCATTTCCCTCTAGTCTGCACCTACAGAGGATCTGCCTATCCTATTTGTTGGGCAACACTAAGTTCTTCAAAGAGGTTCCACAGATTTTTGGTACTCATGATGGGGTGCAGACTCAATTGAATCTGTAGGTTATGCTCTCCAATATATAGCAAGATATGGCTATTCACATTTCTGTGATTTCTATTGCAATATTTATATGTATATCTCTGTAACCTAAATGTAAAATCTGTTGAGTGCCTGATGCTAAAAGGAGCCCATTCTTGTAGATCCTTGTAGAACAAGGAAGATTTTATACCTGATGTGAACAGGATGTTTTCCATTTGCACCCACTGTCTTGCCCAGGAGTATCTTGCAGTTAGCAATAGCCAAAGCAACAGCAAAGAACAGAGATTACCATTCAGCACAGTGAGCACTACTATATAGAGGAGGAAACACTGCTGTCTGATGCTAATATGTTGGCTATTCTAAGATGGACATGCCAGCAACAGGACTATATTTTTTATCTCTTTAGGACAACTTTTAACCTTTATTTTTTTTCCTTTTCATGTGTATTTGATCATCTGGTGCCCACATAACTTTATAACTTTGATAAAAGGAGCCAAATATTTTTATTTTTAATATAATTCTCTGGAGACAAATGTAAAGGGCTTAAATTATTCTGACCATAGCTTGCTGTTGCATTGCTGTCACTTCAACCAATCATGAAACTCATTTATTTTGCCGCAACAAAAATATAGTTTGCCAGGCATAGTTCTCTGTGTGTACCAGAGAAAGCACAAATCCCATTACCTGTAAAAAAGATTTGTGCATCTACCTGCCACACAGAGATTTGGAAAATGTATTCCCACAGGCCTCTGCCCAGGGAGGTCAGTTGTGTTGCTGGTTTTAAAATTTATTTAAAGGCAAGAGCATACATTTTAAAATGTGGATGTTAGCACTGGGGTGCACAAACCCTGAATCAGGGCAACAGCATTTCAGAAAAGAAAAAATCAGTTAACAAAAGGGGTTTGTACAAGAATGCCATTGGCTTAAGTTACAGTACTTGTTTAATTGAATCAGTTCTGCTGAAACCTTTTAAAATCTGGAAATCACTATCATAAATTCTTTGCTGTAGTCAGGACAGTATAACCATAACAGGCTTTGGACCCCTTTCCTAATACTCCTTTTTTCTTTCTTTCTCCTTTTGGGTTAAAAAAGTAGAAACAGCATCTCTGAGCCATTCTCTGCTGTGTTATCTACACTGAGAAAGGGATGAATCCCTGCAACATT
Organism: Pandion haliaetus; assembly: GCA_013401275.1. Taxonomy (NCBI): domain Eukaryota; kingdom Metazoa; phylum Chordata; class Aves; order Accipitriformes; family Pandionidae; genus Pandion; species Pandion haliaetus. The sequence goes on along the minus strand of VYZV01015583.1, from coordinate 244,250 downwards.
TCCACCCACATGCATTTGCTCTCTGGATATTTGTCTTCTGTTTTCTCTCATGAAAAAGTAGCACATTGGATGAAAGCGCCACCTGAACAGGATCTGGCCAGCAGGCCACTAGCCAGAATACACTGTAATGTCAGTGCCAGTGTAAAGATCTGTGACCCACTTAGATACCCAGTGCTTTGCAAAGGCTGTGGGTGTAAAACATGAATGGTGTGTCTGTATTTCATATACCAAGATGCAGTACTTTAGCTTCCTTTATAGTACTTACATCCTGGCTTCTCTCTTGCACAGACTCAGCATCATGTTACGCTATCAACAAGCTCTAAATAGTTGGCAGAAACAAAGTGCAATGATTTCAGTGCACAGCACTTCTAGAGAACGCAGGATTATCCCATTCCTTAATCCTTCTGTCTGTGAGCACTCAAATCTTGAGACATAGGGTCTGTCAATAGAGGGTAAGCTGTGAGTCTCTGAGGGAGTTAATTACTACAGTGCTGGAGCTCTGAGAAGGGTGGATGTACTCAAGGAGTCTGTTTATCAGAGGTGGATCCTGCCTGTCAACACAAGAACCATGCACTGTGGGGATCCTGTACCAGTGGGAGTGGATGGGAATCCCTTGGATGCAATTCATTCATACCAATGTCTCCAGATACAGAGATTTGCCAGTGACCTGGGATCCATCAGGGAATCTGACTGAGGGGATCTGGACTTTAGAGTCAGTGGACATCTGGAAAGTACAATTGATGGAGTCTTAAGTGCTTGTCATCTTGTCTTAAACTAGGTGTCTAAATTGAATCAGGATAATTTTAACTTCTCTAAATTCAGGAATATGACTAGCTAGGAGTATACTGAGCTTTAGTATCAAATGAGCCAGGAGGCAGATGTTTCCAGCCTTAATAATGGTGGGGAAGTAATAAGAGAAATCATTTAATGATAGAGATTCTGTATGTTTTATCACCCCTTTGGGTCCCAAACAAATGGTGCTGAGGCTTAATTACCTTCTCACTTGAAGTTCGCCAGAGTCAGGTAAGTGGTTTTGAGATAAATACATTTCCAAAGAAGCTTCCACACAAGGGCCATTTGCCAAATGGATAATTGGACACGTACATATTCAACTGCTTGGTGGCAAAGAAACTTTGTGCACATAAATGCTTCAGTTCTGGTTGGACTCCTGCAAGTGTCAGCTAGTATCAACAGTTTTTTACAAATTCCTTTTGTCATGACTGCCACTACATCTCATCATGAAATCTAGTTTCAAGAGGAGATTCAAACGGTGAATGATTTATTAAATGGGTTTACTTAATATGCTTTGCACTTTGGTCATGGCAGGAAATACTTCTTTCTTCATGAGCATCTGGCTCTGGGGGCTTCAGCTCTCTGGGCTGAGCATAGCAAGAATCTTTCATTTCTTTCAGACTGTCAGAGTTCCTCCCATCTGGCAATCAGGAAAGTGCAGAACAAAAGGGTGTTTCCAACAAACACCAGCTTCAGCAAGAACTTTTTTAAAGTTTTCAACCAGTTTTGGGTCTGGATCATAAAGCAAAATGAATGGTACAATATGTGAAGAGCTGTGCTGTGTAAACAGATTGCTGTTGATGTGTGTTCCACAGCTGGACTTACGACCACATTAACTTGTTCTGATGTGATAAAATTTTAACATTCAGGCTTCATGTGCCAGCTGATAAATGATGGGAGACAAATTAAAAATGTTTTTGTTAGCACAAAACAACACTGTATCAAGAGTCTGTCAATTAGGTGCTAGCACAGAACATTGTCATTATGCAAGTGCCTTTTGGCTATAAACAACTGTCCCGCAACTCTACTAGAAACCTCGGTCTAGAGGATTGCTAGTAGGATGCTGATTTCAAAGTTCATTAGGCTAAAACTTGGCAGACCAATGCTCGGGCCAGATGTGCATTTTTTATTTTCCAAAAAATTGTATCAATCCATTCAAGCACCTTTGATCTAGAGTTTGGCAAACAGCTCACAATTCTCAAAGTTTCATATGGATGTTTTGATTCCAAACTTTAGGTTAACAATGGTTTCCTCAAAAAAAAGGGCGGGGGGGGGGCGGCTTGTAAGCAGCTAGCCCTTCAGGATAGCTGTGTTGGCCTCCTACATTTTCCCCCTTCCCCCTCCTTAAATACTGCTTGCAAATGGCAGATAACAAAAATACAAGAACATGCCTAGTAGCCTTGTTGCCATGTTTCAGTGCCAAATTGAAACCATGCCACCCTATAACAAACCTTGACCTGCAGTGTAATTGCTCCATTTTTCATGGTTTCCTACTCCGTCCTGGCCATTTCAAATTGCACTGACCTGCCACCCACTATTCCAGACAAGTTACCAGTCCAGATTTTAAATGAAATGGGATTTTAACTCCAAAATGGCATGAGGAATTTAACTGCTTCAAGATGTATCATGTATTGCTAACCAAAGCCTGGAGTGCTACCTAATATATGACATCCCCATGGAAATGTCAGCAAATGCTACTGCAGTGCAGAAATAGCAGAAGCTGCCTACAGTAAAGGGAATGAGGGGGAAGATTATAGCTGTACTGGTGAGTTTCATTGCTGGAAGTTTTCAAAATAGGTCTGCAACTACAGCTAGATTTTTACTGAATCATGTCACATATTTCCAGTGCATTTTGTAGACTGAACAATATAATAATCAATACAATGAAAAAAGACACTGGATCCTTAAAATGTATTTTTAATGGACAACTAGTCTTCTAAAGCAGTAGTGAGTAAGCCTCAGTAGAGACACAGTTTCATGCTGACATCTAAAACCAGATTTTCTACAGTCCTCCTGATACTTTTGGAGGTCCCTTTTTGTGCTTAGACCTGGATTAAAGTAAAAGTGCTGTAAATGCTCTTCACGGGACCCCAGCTCCTTCAGATGCACAAGGGTCTAATTTTGGCTTTCAATAGTGTTTAGGATATAATATCCGTTTCTAGCCCAAGCTGATACAAAGCACACCTTGAAAATATAATTGTCTGCCTTTCTCTGCAGGCAGCCTGGAACAAGGATTTGTGCCATATAAACCATCTGGGCGTCTTAAGCACTGTAATATTTAACTCCATCAGTGCACCAGCAACAGAGGGAGCCTGTGGCAGAAGAAAATGCTGGCTGGCCTGAAACACCCTCTAACACAGACATAGCATATGCTTAGCCAAGCTTAGTGCAGACCAGACATATGGTCTGGCCTTAACAGAGTAAGTCAGCAGTGCCACTCTGGCCTGCCTGAGGAAGGCTGCTGCCCTGCCTGGGAGAGAGGGCAGTGTGGCTGCAGGATGCTGAGGAGCCTCCTTAATCTGGACTGTCTGGACTGGGAGGATGAGCCCATACTGCTCCATCAGACAGAATTCTCAGGACCTCCTTGGAGCTGGCAATGCTTTCAGCTGGCATTGCTGGCACCAGCACAGTGTGAGGGGGGATACCAGCTCTCTGAGCAGTGCAGCTCCCCTGGCTTCTTGTGCTATCCTAGGGCAGAAAAGCATTGTCTGGGGGAGAGGCACCTGCTCCTCCTAGACGAAGTCTGTTTGGCCCAGCAGGCACCCTTTCAGCTATAAAGAGGGGCCGGGTTTTTGCGTGCTGTCAGGCTCTTCAGCACTGTTTCTTGATGAACAGTATTAATAAGGCAGGTGTTTTACCCAGCCCAATTGGTGTTTTGTCCCTGGAGAGGTGTAATCCAGGGGTGTGGGAGAAGGATGTTCATGTAGTAAATCTTTTGTTATTTAAATAGGAAACATTTTTTATGGGGGATATGAGCAGTGTTTAAAAGCTGCAGAGCTAAACACTCCAGGGATCAGCTGTAAACGAAGGTTAAGCCTTGTGAAGGCTTCTACCTTGGCTTTTTTATTGGGATTGCTATTGTGACTGAGGCCTTGATGTTTTATAACCGTGGCCATATGGTTATGTGGTTTTGGAGAAGAGGATTTGGCGAAGGGCAGGGGAAAGGGGGGAGGGAAGAGAGGTGGTTGTTACTGCTGCAGTGGAACAAGTATGTTCAACTTTCCCATTCTGTTGTGTCTTAACTTACAGCATAGGGACACCAATTCCATAGTCTTTATGGGGAAATCACATGGGCATTGTTAAATCATTTAATCTAAAGTATGAAAGAGAAAAATAATAAGGTGATTAAGGACAACCTGAAGCTACTTGATAATGTGATGCTGTGGGGATGGAATCACCTTTCATTACCAACCTAGGATGAACACTAGCTGCTGAGTGCAGGGAAGAGGTAGGTGGTAGATTTTTCTGATTTTTTTCAATAAGGCAGCTGCTTATGTTCTTTCCATTATAAGAGAGACAGATGCACAGAGCAAGAGCTTCAATGCCTTCTGCAGAGAGGTCTATTAGTTCTGAGCTGAAATTGAAACATGCTAATTTTAAAGCACTGCAATATAGCCATTTTATTTCCTCCAGCTGTGTGTCTTGACTTCCAGAGGGGGCAGAAAGACAAGGCAAAAGAAGGACTGGAAAAAATAAAACCATAGGATGCCTGTCAATACCTACTCTTGAGTTAGGAGACTCTGAACAGGATTAGAAAGAAATTTTTAAAGTATTGTACTGCCTCCCCCTGGAAATAAGCACAATCCTTGTTCTTCTGTAAATATTTAGGACACACACAATCCAAGAATTCCTTTTCCACCTGAAATTTTTCTTAGGATGTTAAAAATATGGGGAGTGCCTGGAGTATCCTGACAGAGTGCATGCGGTAAGGCCTGCTATTCTGATTCTTTTCATCAGAGGCATCAGTGGGAAAAAGTTTTCAAAGACACAAAAAGGAATTGGGTACTTACTTCCTACCCAGTGCCTAAATCCCCTCTGTGCCACTGGAGACCTCTCCTTAATGAATAACCAATGAAGTCTGAAGAACCCATTTCCAGATGTGAAGCTGGATTTATGATATTAGAAATTCTCAACAGCGGCAAAGTACTGAATTTATAGTTCATGTTTAGAATCTTTCAAAAAGGTTCATGTGTTAGAATTTTGTTGGAGGTTTCCCTATTAACCGATATAAAAGTTAAGATGAGGAGAAACATCAGGGAGTGATTGGCAGGTGCCCACAGGTTTGCAGGCATTTGCTTCGGTGACATTTATGAAGTGTTAGAGAAGCTGAGTGTTCCCAAAGTATCGGCCCACACTTTGCAGGAAGTCTAAGTCATTTCATCCTATGGAGAAAACGAAAAGCATCTGTTTCTTTAAATCTTTAATGAGATGTGGCACATGCTGCACCAAGGATTTAAAAGCTAAATACACTTTGGGACCTGCTTTATACCTCTGTTCTTTGACCATCTACAGTAAATAAATGCAGTTTAATGCATTGTACTTAAATTATATTGTTAGTCATGCTGTTATTTTTTGAGGCAGTGTATCTCAGTCACTGCACACTGGCAGTGTGCAGTTTAGGTAGCTCTAGGGATGCTTCACAGTTTGGAAGTGAGCAACCATCAGTGGTGAACCTGCCAAATTGCTTTGTGAGCAGTAGTGCGCTGGCTTTGCCAGAGTAGATACCTTCCAGCTGCACACGACTGCAAAGTAACAAGAAATGGCAAGCATTACTGGATGAGAATAACTCATGGAAGTGACAGAAGGGTGGCCTCCCCAAAAGGAATAAGGAGGGAGAATTACCTCACCTTCTTGGGGCCAGAGCTATGGCATTTCTCTGAGACCTGCAAATTTCTTCCAGGCTGTCTATGATACTGCAATGCCAAACCACTAGCAAGTCATTACATTCCTACCAGCAAAGGCTGGCTCTGGCAAATCAGTGCTTTAGTAGCCAATATTAACTTATTATCCTAAGTAAAACTATTTGTAACAGGTGTGTGCCAGACATATTTCCAATCTCATTAAGAAGTTAAAAAAACAAATAAGGCAAAAGGTGGATTTCAGCTGCCATACAACAAAGCACATACATGTATATGTACTTTCAAATGTGAAAAATCTCATTGCTTTTGAAGGATAAGCATACGTCCTTCATATTAACATTTAGATTACCACTTTACTTACAGTTGTCGTTTTTTATCTCGAGTGTAAAAATGCTTGGTCATCTGCCCTAAGTTCTTCTGTCTTGGAGAGATCCTGAGTAGACAGTAAGCTCCATAACTTCTGCCATGTGAAGGCTGACAGTATGCATGCCTGCATCCCCTGCCTCTGGAAGGAGGGCTGGAGAAGGCCCCAGGCAGAGCACAGCTTTGCTGGCACATGGCGAGTATGGAGACTACCTGCCCAGTGTAACCTACGGGCAGAGGAGGAAATGTAAAGCTTGATCTACTCTGATCATTCCTCCCCTTGGAGCTGCTTCATGGATCCTACTGAGGGTGTTGGTTCTGGGCCAGGCTTACAAAACTAAAAGCCCAAAGTTAAGCCCCATATGGGTAGGCACCAAAACAAGTATCCAAAGGACTATGCAGACCTAGGTGTCACTGCTTCCTCTGAGACTTACTGTGGACAAGTGTGCAGGCTTATGAAACAGAAGATGATCATCACTAGCCTCCAACATGCCACTGAAGAGCTTCAGGATCTAGTGCTAGCAGCTGGGTTACCCTTCGGAGCAGTACACTTCTAAGAAAAGAGAACGTGTGGATTTGGATTCCTTGTTCATTCCTTTCTCTGTGGTACATTGTACTGAAAATGTTTTTAAAAGACATTTTAGTTTGGATCTCCCAGGCCTTCTTAAAGAGTTTTAGTGATGTCCAGATCTCTGTATTGTAAAGTTCCTGGGGTAGGGATACATCCCCTACTTAGTAAACTACCTGTGGTGCAATACTGACCATTCCAGCAGTACTGCAGACAAGTAGGATGAAAAAGTGCATGGGAAGTGATTACACAACTGGATCTGAATTCAAAGACAAGCAGAACCTCTTGGCAGCTAGTAAAGAAACACTGGGTCCCACAACTCATTTTCCTGTATTCTTTAGTTAGCCAAAACTCCAACTTGCTGCTTTATCAAAAGTTTCTGATCCTGCTGCCACTACAGGAGTGTTTGCACCTGGCATAAATACTTTTCAAACAATGTTTAGTTGTTTCATGTTATACTAAAATATGTGTCCTCTGAGGAAGGCCTCTCCAGTGCCCATACAGACTGCCGACTGCCACTCCAATCACCATGCTATGGTTGTTTGAACTGTCTTCCATCTGAACTGTGAGAGTCCTGGAGTACTTGAAGTAGCAAAACGCCATTGTCATAGTAACCACTAATTATTTTAAAATAAGCCTCTCTTCACCTAAATAATAGTTAATAATTCCTTATATTCTTCACAGATACTTTCTTTCAAATCCTTGCTCCTCATGAAACTGGAACAGCTCTTCATATCTCAAGCAAACACATGAGGAAAAACATAAACCCAGCATAAGAAGGACATGGACCTGTTGGAACGAATACAGAGGAGGGCCACGAGGATGATCAGAGGGCTGGAGCACCTCTCCTATGAACACAGGCTGAGACAGATGAGGTTCTTCAGCCTGGAGAAGGCTTTGGGGAGACCCTATAGCAGCCTTCCAGTACCTTAAGGGGGCCTACAAGAAAACTACAAAGGGACTTTTTACAAGGGCATGTAGTGATAGGAAAAGGGGTAATGGCTTTAAACTGAAAAAGGGTAGATTTAGATTAGATGTCAGGAAGAAGTTCTTCTTCACTGTGAGGGTGATGAGGCACTGGAACAGGTTGCCCAGGGAAGTTGTGGAAGCCCCATCCCTGGAAGTGTTCAAGGCCAAGTTGAATGGGGCTTTGAGCAACCTGGTCTAGTGCAAGGTGTCCCTACCCATGGCAGGGGGGTTAGAACTAAATGATCTTTAAGGTCCTTTCCAACCCAAACCATTCTATAAGTCTGTGATTCTATCTTCCAGACACATGCAGAAAGATCGGATTCACTCCCATGTGCCTATTTTTAATGCCTGTCACTGCCTATATTACATAAACAATTTTCAAGCAGAAATCCTTTGATTAGTAGTTCCACTTTAAAATCAATGACATAATATATCCATTGGGAAGGAAACAATTTCTGAGAATAAATGAAGGCCCAGTTTTCTAGATCTTGGAAATAGCACTAAGATCTGTTAAAGTGCAAACCAGCTGTTTAAGATGCTCCTCAGAGGCTTCTAAAAGACAGAAAAGATTTGACAATTGATCTTCAAGCAAAAGTGTTTAGGTTAAAAAAATAAGTAACATTAATAAGACTTTGATGTCTTGTTATTTAAAGTTAGGGACTTCTTAGTTCACTAATTTGCTCTGGTTTTCATTTAGTACAATTAACCTGCAGGAAACATACCCAGTGTGTTAGCTGAACACCAACTGGACGACAAGGGATGGATTGACGTGACACAAATCACAAACAATACAATTTCTTAAGAGGCCTTGTAAAGGGCAAGAAGTAGCTTTTGTTCTATTCATCCGAACGCATTTGTGCAAGAGCTCTCCCGGTTATGCTAGCAAACCAAAGCTGCCCTTCCAAATCAGTGAGCTTCTGGGTTTTAATCAGTTCAAGTAAATGAGCTATTCTAGTTACCAACAGGGAAACAGTTGCCAATCATAGAGAAGAAAGCAGACCCACTGCAGGGCATGAAATTAAATTTTCCAGGTAGTAGCCAGTAATTGATACCACAATGTGACCTTTGCCTAAAGCAGCCAATTTAGAGCCGTATGGAACAGCAACTGGGGCAAGACAAAGCCTGTGACCACCAGCAGGCTTGCTCGGCAAAGAAACAACTTTGACAGTACTCTCCGCCTCCACCGGCAGGTAGCTCTGTGGCTTTGTAATCTGTATGAAGTGAGACTCTCACCTGATGCAGACAGCACCCTAAGAAAATTTTTATACAGATCTATTTTTAATATTTTTTTTTTTTAATGAGGCAAAATAAGACTACAGCATATTTGCATACAAATGACAATGAACTGACAATTTTCCTTGATACGAGGGTATGGTATGTGCCATTAGGCAATGGCATTTTTTTTCCCAAGCTTATAGCTAAAAAATTAATGAAGAACCTGTCTGAGTAATCCTCATTGTACCCCCTTCAGAAATCAAGCATAGCTTCTTCCAGGAGGACTCTGTACATCCCTTTTAAATTGTCAATGTCTCTGGGCTCTGGCTGACTCAATAGCAAGGGAAGCTGGTGATTCCCATGTGAGATCCACACTCAGCCTCGAGTCATACATACAAACAAAGGCACTTAAGTAAGGCACACAGCTGGCCTGGCCATCCCAGGCAGGAGAAGCAGTTATTGATGGAAGAGTATTTATCTAAGCTGCAGGCTCAGGCAGCCTGCAGAAATGCATTTGCTATTGCTCAAAGAGAGAATCAAGAGTCACCAAATTCCCGATATAGGCACCTCAGTTAAAACACCAAAGCAAAGGAGGATCAGTCTTGGTCTACCCACTGAAGCCAACAAAAGCTTTTTCCAAGAACTTCAGATGAGGACCTAAACTGTCATCTGCTACCAATGAAATCAAGACGAGCCTTGTCACCAACAGCTTGCTGTCCAGATGAGGCTACAAAACTGAAAGCACATATAAGAGAGGCTTTGTAAAGTAACTTTCACACCTTACAAAATGCAGCAGCTGCTTAAAAATGAGTCCTCATGCCAACACTACTGAGGGCCTTCCTATGGATTTTCTCCAGGACATTTTTTTCCCCATAAAATTAATAGGACTACATGTGTGTTTAAAAACAGGCAGGATTCACCAGACTGGTGCCTGGAACAAGCCCAGTATCACTGGGGCTTTCTCACGAAGCACTGTTTATAGTACTGAACATCAAACCTGCTGCTGACATTTTTACTGCTCTGCTGTAGGAACAGTAACACATTCTCTTGGGCCACTGGAGTTTGAAACTGTGCACTGAATACAAAACTAATAGACCCAAGAAATGCTGAAAATGTTATCAGCTGGGAGAAATTAGATGCATATCATTTAGAAATGCTTCTCCAACCCCAGTTTTTTCTCAGATTATTTCTTCTTACAAATATACATCCATGATCAGACATGAAATTCTAGCTTTTTTATTAGAAATGCCTCCTGAGTTTGAGCTTGTTAGAATATAAAACCAACTGCAGAAGCAGGAAGAGATTTAAAAAAAAAAAAATCCCCACACAATTAGATTTAGCTCCCTCAGCCATGTCAATTTATGGTTGTGGAAAACTGGAAAGTCACAGCTCCCTATTCAATTTAGATTGCAATCAGATTCTAACTCAGATTTCAATTAATATTCTAATTTTATGAAAAAAATGCCACAATAGTAAAGAGAAAAATGAGCTGCAGGGACTCTCCATACAGAATGAAATGAAGGTCAAAGTTCAGAAATGCAGGGATGAGTAGAAACCCCATGCTGTTCATTATGACCACTGCATACTAGGGAAGAGCAACCAAGAGGAGGTGTCCTTCTCCCTTTTGCTTGAATTGCTACAAAAATAACTTCCTCTCATCTTGCCTTCCTGCAAATGAGACCAATAGCTGTCATAAACTTCATTGACATACCAGTAGCACTGACAAAGGAAAGATGACACTTGGCTGTCCTGCTGTCATAGCTAGACCTCACTCTCAGCCTGCTGTCACTGAATTATATTACACTAGCAGGGAGGGCTCAAGTGTCTCTGAACCACAGAAATATTTGAATTTTGCTGCTCCAGAAAAAGGATGAAATTATTTCCTGGCACAGGATATGTGTGACATGCTTCCTTCCACCCCTGCACCCACCCACCCACCCACACGCACACAGCCCTTGTTTCCTTCCTGGCACTGAGCAAACCCTCTTCTGCCACATCCCCTCCACCTGGAGCGATGCACCTTGTCCTGCTGTGGCAGCCCCCAGCACCTTCTCTGCAACCCCTCTCCTTGCAGGCTCTCACTGAGGTGCCTTCTGCACCCACTCTTTTGGCCAAAATGACCCTACAAGGTCCCTCAGCTAAATATCGAAATCCATGCATGAATGTCTATTGACAGCCATCAGCATGTATAATCAAGTAGGCATCTGCTTCTGTTTGGCTTTCAGGTTGTCTGTGGTCTTCTGCTCGTTCAGGAACTTCCAGCAGACTGTGAAAGACAACCCCTTGTAGTAATGGAAAATCAGAGTGCTGAGGGACTATGTACAAAGAAATAAACATTTTACCTGTTTTTAATAGTTGTAGAGTCATAAGGAGTTTTCTGTGAAGCAACCTGATAATAGGATATGCCATGGCTAGAATGGGAATTTTGTGTAAAGAAGCTGCTTGAAATTATAATGTAGGAAACACCCCGGATACTATGCAGAGCTGAGTTATAAAGCATAGGATAGCTTTTAACTGACAGCTTAATCATGTTACTGTGTGGTCCTGAAGACAAAAATATTTGGACATATTGCTCTGCTATTTGCCCTTGAGTATCGGTGTTCAGTGTAGAGGAGGTAAAAGTAACCCAATGCAGAGGTGATACCAAGGTGCTGCCCATCGAGGCACCAAATGCCAGTGCTTTCCAGCAGGGAGGCAGAGGCCAGGCATTGAGAAACTGGGGCCAGGCTGTGCCTGGGAGCACAGGCAGATGCCTGCATCAGAAATGGAGATGCCAGAACTCTTCCTTCAACACCAACTCAGGTGAGGAGGCTGTTAGCCCAGCAATGGCCCAAGCCAATAAAGCCTTCCAAAAATTAGAGCTTATTACCTGAACTCCAGACTGACAGAGCTAGTGAGCATCAGCCCTGCACAGCTAAGCCTGCACTATGCCATGCTGCCCTGTGCTCCCCCAGCGCTTTCTCTGCCCACTCAGTCTTCCCCAGTGCTGGTCCTTTTCATCCATTCTCCATTTCACAGTGTAGTTACACCCCATGCCTGACATTGAAAACAACCTTCATGTGCTTTCCTTTCCATTTCAGAGCCACTTGCTATTGAAGAAAAAGAGAGCTGCAAGCACTTTGCTCCTTGGAGAAGTCTGGTTATAGAGCCCAATGTCTAGGAATATGCTTTCTGTCTTTACCTCCTCTTGCCAGCACTCCTCTCACTCCCTTGCTCACTGTTTGTTTTTTTTTTTTTTTTTTTTTGTCAAGCCATGAAATTTCAGTGTTAATCCCTACAAGGGGTAAGAACAGACAGCCTGTGTCCTGAATTTATTCATCATCAGCTAGATAACTGCTTCATGAAAAGAAATTCAGCAAACGTATTATTTCTGTCCTAATGAAGTCCTGTTTCTGCTGAGTTAAAGGCAGTACACCCTTGGCCAGCCTTTGGTAGTCCTGACCTTTTCAAGGTGCCTTGTCCTGTAGATTGGCAGCTAGCCCAGAGCAAAAGTGCTCTGCATAGAGTCAGGCTGAGACCTTGGTGAACCAGCACAATGAGGAGTTCAATAGCCAATCAATAAGACAGCCATCAAAATTAATGTTAAGGGCATCTCATAGGGATCGTAATTAATTTTATGATAACATCTATGAACTAATAGTTGAGTGTCATTAAGAGATGACATTGCCCTCAGAGCTTCTGGTGGAACCAATTATCCAGCTGTGTGGAGGTTATTGTTCTGCCTACATCAAAAGTTGAGTGAAATAAAGTGTAAAAACACCAGTTTCTTTACAAGCAATAATATAGGCTCTGTGTGTCACAGCTCAATGGTTATATTTGTGTAGCCACATGAAGGTTGGTGTTAAATTTTTAAGACCTTCCTCCCTAATCACTTCTCTACGGCACCCAGCAGCACTGTTGTTTGGTTCACTGTTACAAGCTCTATCCTGAGCTAGGAGTTAATTTTTTTAAAATTGCTGCATAAGGAAGGGCGATATTTTAAAAATGTAAGGAATAGGTTTAATTTATCTAGTAATTATGGCTGAAATTAATATCCTATACGAAATGCCATTAATGTCTGTATGTCTGTTATGATTATTTCTTTATATGCATAAATATGCATAGACGTATGCACTTTTGTACCTATATAGTATTTTGTGAAAAGAAACAACTCTTTTATCCTCAAAGAATGTTCTGATCCATACCAGCCAGAAAAAGTTTAATTTGGGCAAAATCCAGATGCAATTCTGATCTTCACAGCTGTCCCAGTTTTCTTCAGAAAGCAAATCCAATATACCAGGTTTTAAATGCTCTTTCCATACAGTTTACCCCCACAACAATAAGCCTGGATCAGGGTCAGAAATTCCTGAGTCTATGGCTTCAGTTTAATCTTTTTGTATGTCTCTCATTTAGATACAGGCCAAAATGGAAAGAAGCATAAGAGGCTTTCTGCTTCTCGACACAGCAGAGTTCTCACAAATTCAACAATTTCTCTGGCGTTTTTATTTTGGGATGAAATATGACAGCACAGGTCTTGACATTTTGACAGGATTAGGCCCTAGTCTGAATTTAGATCTGAGTTCTAAGCTACACCAACTTTGCACAAAGTCTCATTCAAATGCTGCCTAATGGTGAAGAGGAACAGAAATGTTTTCCAGTCCTATTTTAGGACATTACTCCACCTTATCTCACAGACCTTTATTATGATATTTATTAATGTTCTAAATTCTCTCTCCAATCATCTATTTCAGCCATTTCCAAATGCCCTCTGAACCTGCTTTGCTGTGAAACCTCAGGCAGCTTTTCTTTTCTCATTGTTGTAATGACAGCATAATGGATTTTTTTTAATCTTACTGATGATGGGAAGTGGTAGATTTTATTAATTATGGTTTTGTGTCATGATGGCCTTGTTAAGAATCTTTTTAACTGATGGTAGACAAAAAGTAGCACAAGGTGTGATATTTCAGTTGAGGTCTTCTGATCAGAAAGTAGTCGGTTCTGACCTGCAACACACAAAAAATATATGGGCATACCAGAAGAAGTGAAATAGCATTTCGCACTGTTAGAAAACATTTTAGTAAAAAATAAGCCTGTATCTATGTTTATTAGGATTGTAATTTGTTGCTTGTGTGTAACTTTTCACAAGAGCATCTGGAAACAGAAAAGGGCCATATATAGACAGTGCATAGTCTTGAATTCCTAGAATACTGCAAGAATCAAAGTCTGCAGGGCACCATCTGTACCACTTCCATTGTTCATGTACTGAGAATCTTGAAAGCAGCCTTTTTACAGAGAACTGCTATGCCATCTTAATTACAAGTTTGGAAAAAAAGCCAAAGAGAATTTCTGGCAGCACCCACACTGACAGGAAATTCAAACGTCTTCAAGCACATAAGACAACGAAGCTGCTGAAACTAAACTCATTTGGAGCAGGACTCTGTTTTGATGTGTATGAGATGAGCCCGAGGCTGGAGGTGACTGTGTCAAACAGAATGAAAGAGAAGGAGCAGGAGGAGGACGGTGAGGATGAACAGAGCACCAAAACATGTTTTTTCTGTGAGTGTTTGGTGGGTATTTCCATGCCCAGCCTGCTGCCTCCCTGCTCCTCCTGCATCCCTGCAGAAGTTGTTTGCCCTTGGGCATGATTCCAGCCCTAAGCAGAGTAGCTGGGACTTGCCCAGCAGGAAATCAGCATTTCCTGAAGCCCTTTGGGGCAGACCATGCCCACAGGGCTGGCATAAATTCTTCTCCTTTCCAATATGTGCCAGCTACTTACAGAGACTGACAGTGTAATTTTACTCCCTTTCCACGTTTCCTCTGCTTGACACATGGTGCACCGTCTCCTCAAATCATTAATCATCAGTACAAATTCTCCCTAGCTTCCTCTGAGTTGTTTTCAAAAAGATCCTGCATTTTTTGATCTATCTGTGTATTTATTCTTCCTGATCTCATTTGCATTCATACATATAAACACAGACACATCAATTTTACAACCATTAGCATCAAGTTAAGGTGAACTCTAGCAGCCAGACAAAAACAGCCCATTTTGAACTGCCAGGCTTAAGTAAAATCTATTGAACTGAAAGCAGTGACAACAAGATAACATAACAGATTGGGAACAAAACCTTTTACATATTGGGTAAGCTAAAATTACCAGGGACCAACACACTTGGAAAATGAAAATGTGCTGAAAGCCAATTTGCCTCCCTGAGTGGAAGGAGAAAAAAACTAAAAACCAACCAACAACAAACCACAAAAACAGCTAACTTCCCCATCAGTAAGCTATTCAGTCCTTTACTCACACTCAATACCTTGACTCAGGTATACAACATCTCATTTTCTATAGCCATTGTGTTCTTGACATTGCATTTAAATGCTCTGCTCTCTGTTCTGGGTGGGTTGTTCTTCACAGCACAAACAAATAGCTGTGAGTTTTTGTTTCTGAAATGAGAATTCTCTTTTCACTCCAAAAAGATTTCTATCTTGGCTACCATCAAGCATTTTCTCTCCTCACTAATAAAGCAACTACATAGTACTTTTCTTCCTGAAAGAGAATGACATCTGAAGGACAACTTGACCTCAATTAGTAATCTTAGCTAGCAGCTCACTGCAAAGTGAGGAAGGCTTTGCACAAGCAGGCTCCCCACACACTGTTTCCTATGCAAGAACAGGCAGTAGTGGCCTCCACGAAGTTCCTGTCAGCTCTCTGGAAGGGACACAATTGCGATGACCTATGGGCCATCCCTGCTGCTAAACAACCAGTAAAGCTGGCATTGGCCAAGAAGGACTGCACCCTGAAATGTAGCTCGGCTGGCACACACTGCCCCTTCACTCACAGGAAATTTGGAGGAACATTCAATGGCAGGGTGCTTGCTTTGAGTCTTGTAGGTAGAGGGGTTGAAGATGCTATTCCTTTTAGGAAACAGCTGAGCTTCTAGTAATGAAAGAGGTCTGCTGAATTTAGCATTTTAAAATATTACTAATAAAACTGCACAAAATGAGGTATTCGTGTCTCTGCATATTCCATGTATGGACATCATTGAAATGCGGTCACAGCAATCATAACATCAGTGTCCAGAAAATCATGATTGCAAATCACTGCACAACCAGATCCTAGCAGACCAGGAAAGTTTAACAGCTAATTTTTGTGTTCTCTGAATGCACAAATCAGTTCCGTGAATTGTAGGGCACAAATACTGCTGTTGACTGGGCTGAAACCAATGAGCTTGCATTTCTATAACTAAGAAATACAACCCTTGACCTTTTTTGTTCTTGGACCCAAATACTATTCTGCTGCCTTCTGCTACATGCCCCTGTGTGTTCTTTTCTTCAGCCTTGAGAGACCTGCGTTGGCCCTACGGGGACAGTGATAAATGTAAAATTCACGTAAGAACAGGTAACTCCCTTACCTTGGTTACCCTTTTACACTCTAAATTGCCTCCACCCTGTCTCAGCCTTCCCTGGACGAGCAATCAACCCTCAGCATTGCCACTGTCTGGAACTCCTTGCTGTTCCCCAGCTCTCATGCCTTCTTTCCCACTTACTGCTAATGGCTCTTTCCCAAGCTCTTCAAAAGCAGAATAATACATGCTTTGCAATTTGGTTTGTATATGTCTTTAATTAAATCTTCCTGTTCTGCCAAACTAATCTCACACTTTCTGCACCCTGCAGATGAGTTTGCTGTTCATTGCCACAGCTCTCTGATGAGACAGGCTCTTTTTCAGGTCTGTGATACTGCTTTCATGGTTAATTTACTTTCCTCTGTTAGAACAGGAATAGGGATTTTATGAATCTACTCGCATTGCAAATCCTCTCCATCATGTTCTTAAGGATCTCCAAACTTCCAAGAAATGAAACTGTTCCTCTCTCTTGCTCAATTTCATAAATGCTACCATTTGCTATAGCATATTTTACGGTGCACTTATGCAGGAGTATCTGTGGTAATATGTATTTATAGGACACCCATAATTCTATAATGTTGCAGCATTAGCCAAAGAATGAGTCTGGGGAAAATGAGAATGGGAGTACATTCACCTAGTTCTTGGATTACTCCTCACAGTTCATAAAACACTTGCTGTCCAGACCGTAACTTTGGTGGGAGCAGAGGGTCAGTTCTGCAGCCAATGAAAGCAGATGGAACTTCAGCAATTCCAGTCCTTTTATCTGTGTGCAGTAGCTGGGACTTGCTCACAAGTTAGAAACATTTGGCTTCCTCAGAAAGAGAAAAATCTTGCTCTCAAAGTGTTGCTCCATGTTGTGTTTTCCAAAACAAACAAACAAAAAGGGGGTTGCAAGATTCAGCCTGAATCCCTGACCTGGCATCAAGCATAGTCCCACGGTATCCCTGGCCCGGCAGGGAGTGGGACTGAGTGTTATTTAGGGATCAGAATGAGCATCCAGAGGCAGGAAAAGGTGGAGTTCTACCCCCTCAGTCAGGCCAGGGGAAGTAGTTACACAGAGCAGTTTCTCTACTATAGTAAGCGCTGGTGATTTAGCTCAGCTACACCCAGGGTCCAGCAGTTGTGAGTGCTCCATAGCACGAGGCAGAGATTTAGCTCAGGTTTTGCCATGCCTTCCAAAAATTGTCACAAAAGTCCCTTTTGCCTCACATTTTGCCCATGTGTTTGGGGGACAATGGGCAACCTCTCCCTGAAAGTTGAGGCCTTTAGGCAAATTGGTGTTTACATACAGGACTGAGAAACTAACAATTCATCAGGATATGGAAATTCTTCTAGTACATTTACTATCTGTTAAGAATACTCTATTCTAACATATGTGAAAGTTTGTTCAAAATAGTGGTGAGGGATGGTGACTTTGGGCAGAACTGAAGAAAGGCCAACAAGGAAAGAAATTCACTGGCAGACCAGAGACCCGGCAAGGACATAGCGAGACTATATGGGATCATAAGCTAAACTGTGGTATGAGCAAAGATCTACATGCGTCTAAACAGCCTTCCTCTCAGTAAGTCCCCCTGGAGCTCATAATCTCAGTTTATAGGGGTGTGGATTCAGCACCAGTCCCTGAGTTGTTTTCCCTTTGATTCCTGCCACCTGCCCCAGCTGGGCTTTCATGGACAACTTGGATTTCCAGAGGCTCAACTGTTACAAACTGAAGAGGTAAACTCATCCCTGGTGCAAGGCTGAGGACCAAGAGCCCTCCTGGCACTTGGGAGTGCAGTGTTGTAGAAGAGCGGGACCAACATATTCAGTGTCATACAAGCTGCCTCAGATGTCTTTGATACAGGTCAAGACCTGCAGTCAACAGCCATCTACCTGCTCTGCAGCAAGGCAAAGCAGCAGTTGTGAGGAACGCCTGGGCACCCAAAACTAGCTGAGTGCTTGTGGCTATACAGACACTGTGCTTTCTGCTGGCATCTCCTCTCCAGCCGCTTGTGGTAACACTCAGTGTAGGGACTGGCTTTACAGTGGAGAGGCTGACATTGGTTTTGTGGGATTTAATGGTTGTGTGTTATAAGCTGGTGCAAGTATCTCTCCTTCTCTGCTGCCTTGAAACATCAAGCAGTGGGAGCAGAAGTCCTTGATGTAGCACTGTTTGCCATAGAAAAGCTAGGAAAGGTGTCAGAGGGCAGCAGGGCTAGGATAAAACCCAATGCTTTCAGCAGATGAGGGAATTGTAGTGCCCTAGACAGTGGCTCCTGGGGTCCCTCCTACCTACAGGGGTCTGGCATCAGCCTGTCCTGGAGGGCACCCATTCAGAGCACTGCGAGCGCTTACCCCCTCGGCTCTGTGAGGTCTTACTGCTGAAGAAACAGCCTTTATAGAGCTACAGGCTTAATTTTTATTCCTAGCCACAGGCACTCCCCTTCAGCCGTTCTTATTTATGGGCTGAAGTGCTGCTGAAACCATAAACATTCAAGGATTCGGTTGCTTTGTTTGCCTGGGGTGAGAATGAGGTGGCAGCTTTTGCAGCCCCATTCTGGCCATTTTCTTCCTGTCAGGGTGCAAACACCAGCTGAGGTCTGGCACCTTGTTTTATTGTGTGAAGACTGGATAGAGATTTCTGAATTAGCTTTAAATTAACTGCCTCTTGTCATTATGAGTTCCCTTAGGATGGGTGTGAGGGTGCTCTCAAAAAGGTTGTAATGCAGCCTTCCTGTCTGTCCACTATCCGGGCACCCACCAGACTGCACCTGCCGTTTCTCATCCCTAGTTTTAAAGCTTTAATTAGGAACCTCCTGAGCGTCTGGTCTTCACAAGCACCATCTGGCATGCTGCGGAAAATATGCTCCATTTTCATTACTGGCAAATACTAGGAAAGTCGTTTGTGTGCATTAGAGGCAGAGACTGGAGGCGCAGAGGATGGGGGTAAAAATTTCCAGAGCATTTCAGAGTGGAAAGAATCTAAAGGGAAAATGAAACCTGCATCCAAGCTTGGGTTTGCACTTAGAATATTTATGAATATGAAGTTTTATGCAACTTTTCATTGTCAGGACTTCTGTACATGGACTGCACTGCAGCATGCTGGAGCATGACCACTTTTACCACTTCCCAAGCCAGAATTGGAAAATATGAGACTTGTTCTTATTGATGTCTTTGTTTTTCAGTGTGTATCATCACCAACATTCAACATTTTGTTTCCTCAAAATTCACAGCCACACAAAGGATTTTGCTACAGGTTAGAGCATGCCTGGTTAAATGCAAATCCTTGAACTGACTGCTGCAATTTTGAAATATCCTGCACACAGAAATGTCTGTAACTTTTTCATATTAATACATGCATCTTCCCTTTCTATCACTCTTAATAGATTGCTAAGCTGTAGATCGTAATTCTAAATACCCAACTGTAGCTACTGAGACGCAATGCTGATTAATGAATCTGCGAATGAAGAACAGGCACCATACTGTCCAAAATCTTGAAAGCCTATCAGAAGGTGGTTGCCTGCAATACCTGTCTCTACGAGAGAATAATGATATTTTTCAAGGCATGTCTTGGAACCATTACAGATGGGGAACCCCACAAAATATGATTTGTATTTGTAATACCTCTACCTCTAGTAGTCTGCTGTTGAGATGAACTGCAATTGCTCCAGCCTTGCATGCCACAAAAAACACACAGCAATGGGACAAAAATGTA
Source organism: Pandion haliaetus (assembly GCA_013401275.1). Lineage (NCBI taxonomy): Eukaryota > Metazoa > Chordata > Aves > Accipitriformes > Pandionidae > Pandion > Pandion haliaetus. Next base: position 224,411 of record VYZV01015583.1, on the reverse strand, counting down.
TCCCAACCAAAGCTAGCTTCTGGGAGGCCAGATTTATCCATCAAGCTCAGAGACAGCAAGCAGCACAATGAAAGAAACCACTCAACAGATCTTTCTTCAGTGCTGCAATTTACACAAGAAGAAAATCTGGAGTTTTAACAGCTCACTTCTTCCTCAACAAAGAAGCATGAGTCCAGCTAGCAAGGTAAAAAAAATACAAATAGGAGAAGTTAAGTTTAATGTGTCTGTACCAACTGTAATTTTGAGATGGAGAAAGGGACAGAGCCTTGGAAAAGTAAGTAGCACTTATAAGGAACAGTGGCAAAACACAGACCCAGTTGGAACTGGGAAGTAGTTTAACAGGTGTCTTTTCTTGAGGTTTATATGGGACCATTATCTCTGCATGGGGCTAGTGAAGACAGCTTTTGGATATGTCAGCTTTCACAAAAAGTACCACAATAGTTCTGTTTACTTGTAGTCATTTTGCATGGCACCTGCAAGTAGAAGTGTTCAAGCTAAACTATAACCAAGCACCAGTTTCTCTCAACCTTCCTTCTGCCCTTGTGTTTAAGCCTGTTTTTTTCTAAAATCAGTTGTAATATTACTGTAGTGCCATATTTTGTGTTGGAATTGGCTATATTTTCATGATGAAATTATTGTATAAAGGACTGCAGGATCATTAGCCTAAATGTATGCTAAAATATTACTAATGTTCCATTTGTTTTTAATTTTGGATGCAAATTCCAGTCAGAGCTTACTCCATGGGAACCGTTGGTCTTAACCTCCAGGATTTAAATCCCCAGGTGATACAAAATGCCATGTAACCTTTAGCACTGAGGAAACCGAAACACACTGGGCCATTATTCTTTGTGGTTGCACACAGAGAGGAAGGAGCTACTTTTCTCATCCTTAATTTGGTTTCCTGGTATAACCCTGGGGAGCTGTGGGGGGCCACCACAGGCACACGTGAGAATGGCAGTCAAGCCTTAGGTCTCCAAAATTCACCTTCAGCGCCTTCTCGCTCGCCAAAGCATTTGGAGGGAGGCTTTTCAGAAGCTCCCACTGAGAGCGATCAGGAGCTGGTGGGTGCCTGCTCACCCTGTTGAAAACCTATCCCTAAATGTGGGCCCGGAATGCTTTGGCAAATCTGCTCCCCTCTCCTCCCCTGCAAACTCTCGCGCTTTTGAACTCTCTGGACACAATTACAGGTCAAAGTCTTTGTGACCAGCCCTGACATTACGGTTTCAATGGCATTTTGCCTGGGGGGATTAACACGTCCTTCTCTCAAATTGAGCTGAGAAAACCTTTATTAGCTCGTAACTGTTGTTTTGTTAATCTAGTGAATGGCTCTTTAAGAAACAACAGAGAAAATGCTTATTAATGGTGAAAGCTTCATCCATTATAAAACACCACGCCTCCAAAGAGATCAGAAAATGGTGAAATGTAGAAGGAAATGTTACTTGCCCATACCCATCAGTCTTAATTATTTATCCTATCATGAGTTTTGTTGGATCCTTAGAGAAGATAAAGGCCTGAATCTCACAGACCCATGGCAAAAAGCAGGGACAGCAAAATGGTTACTGAAATGAAGATTTTTGTCATGAGATAACATTCACTGCTGTATTTGGCTAGAATACTGCACTGCATAGATAAATCGCTCCAAGTGAAAACTGGGCAGAGAACTGGATTTTATGTCAACGATACTCTGACATGTCTTAATTACTTTTTAAAAGAGCTAAAATGTACTAATGTCATCTGAAAAAAACTTTTTTCTTGGAATGTGAGACATTTTCATAATTCAAGCAGCACTTACAGTGCTACTAGCTATTTTAATAGGAACAAATAAAAGTAAAATTCCTCCTTACCTCCTACCCCAGTATATAATTTCGCACAAGAATATCTGATTTATCACACCCTAACATAATGACTCAGTTGCATTTCCTTCATACCCTATTCTCTTCACCCTCAAGAGAAAGAGGAAGCAATGTACTTGCTGTGCAGAGACCTCTTTTCAGTTACAGCCACGGAACAATTAACATTACCTCATTAGCTTTTGTGGTTCCTTGAAAGCAGAAAAATCCAGATTTTCCTCTCTCCATCTGCCACTATTATTCAGCACAGACGGTTGGGTGAGAAGTAAGTGGCTTTAATTTGAACAAAATCTTCAGGGCAGAAATCCATGACTGCTAAAATGAATGTCCAGACTATTGTGCTGTTCCCAAACTGGCTAACTTGGAAGCCAAAATGCATTTGTACGCTGGTAATAAGACAAGGAACTATTTAATTCTGCTTTTTTTTTTTTTTTTTTTCTTTTTTAACAGTGGCACAAGTAGAACACTTGTGAAAAACCCTAGAAGAGACAAGGCACAGCTTGTACCACAGATGGCTGGCAGGATGCACTGCACTGCTCCTACCCCTGAATCCTGAGCTACAGACCTTTGGTAGGTGGAAACAGGGGCATGTAGAGTATGCAATGGCCCCAGCTGAAAAGCTGAGATTATGACCCTGTCTATATTTAGGTCACGTATTACAGTGAATCAGGGACCTCTTGAGTTTTTTGAATAGCATGGTCTGCAGCACCAGGGCTGAAAGGGGCGGTGTAGCTAGTAAATGTGTTGGCTGAAGTAACGGCCAGGCATCAGCCAGCGCCTACTAACCATTGCAGGATATGGCTGCACTGCACTGGGAGGTGGGACTGTAACACTTATGGCCTTCCAGTGCCAGTGCTGATGCACCCTGACAGCAGAAATTACATTTAACAGACACCAACTCAGTCTTAGAAAGCTCTTCAAGATACACTTCTCTATGGGTCTTTTGCTTTTATGGCCCTTCAGCACATTAAACATCTATGAGGTCACTGTAAATGAAACAATGGAACATTACAATATATTTTGCCCTCTGTCTCCACATTTCTTGAATTACACTGAATTCACTCCAAGTAAGGTATAGCAGCACCATGAGTTAGGAAAACACTCAGCATACACATTCCTAGATAAATTTATTATCAACACTCTCAATGGTCTCAGTGTAATTCTCTATGTCATTGGCTAGATGTTTTCCCTGGAACATCAAGGAAAATGGTAATATTGTTCCTCAAATGAGGCATTTCATTACCACTAAAGATAGTGCCTTCCAAATCTTGGTATGCAACTGGGCATAGCTGTTTGATGTAACCATTGAATGCTCTGGATCCTTCCTTCCAAACAGGTGAATACAGGGAACTCCCCAGTAGCATAAATGTCCCCAGTACAGTAACGTCCAACACCTAACTCTTCAGGTGCCAGTTTCTGCTGAGGAGTGGTCTCTTGGGAATGCACAGCTGCCTTCCAGCTTACTGTGCTATGTACTCTTACAAAATCTACTGGAGAATTACACACCCACCGTTTTCCTCCAGCAGGTCTTTAACCATGATCAGTCTTATTTAGGACCTGGTTCAATGAAGTGTATAAGCAACTACTTAATTTAAAGCAGACGTGTATTGCCATTATTTTTAAAGATTTGGGGTACAAATCAACCAAACAGGCCTAGTGAAATTACTCCTTTGAAGAGGTAAGAGAATAGTTATTCCATAAAAAATTTAGACAAAGTACAATGAAAAAGCAAAAAGAGAAAAGTGTATCTATTTTTACCCTTCAGAAGGAATTATATTGCTGGAATTATATTTAAATTGCAGAATTTTTGAGTAAAGAAAGGCAGCTATTCTTATTGTTTGCAGAAGATTAGAGTACCATCTAGCAGAATGTTACTATGGTTACAAATGCTAAAGAAAATGTTGTAAGAGACAGCTAGATAATTTTTTAAAAGTGAACAAAATTTAACCTTGCTGGAAGCAGGCATAACTATAGGAACTTAAATAGATTACTGCTGTTTTCGGGGCTGTAAGGTTGACCTATTGAGTGAAAACTGCCAGACTCTGAATGCCCCCTTGCCACTCATCCTCCATTACATGCTGGCTGGCTGAAAGGGTAGGATGGAGTGATGTAAAAAATAATCAGATAATAAATAATAAAAAAAGAAGGATGAAAAGCTTTTCACCCCTACAGTCTCTTGAGAAGCTTTTAAGGATTGCTATAGCCATACTGGGATCTTTCCATGACATTGCTTTTCACACCATGCCTAGAGAAATTGCAGCTGAAACGACTCAAGAGCTCCTTCTGGATCCTTCCAAACTGCAGTTTCTGGATATATACAGCACCTTTTAACAACCTATCCAGTCACAAGTCTTAAAATTTCAAGTAAGTGTAGCAGGAGACTAGGTATCAGTTTCACTGAAGTAGCATAGCTCATGGTTATCATATTTACTTTGTTTACCCAATTAAAAGCAGCAGCAGCATTGCACTGCATATGACAGAAGATATGCAATTAGTATGTCTGTCTGGAAGCTAAGAAGATATCAGCAACTGGTATCAAAACCAGAATTCACGTGGAGATCATTACAATTCAAACAGCTATTGGACCTGACTTTATAAAAGACTAGAATAAAGTAGCCTGATTGGATTCCCCAGGGAATCTGGTGTTCAGCTGGGAGACGCTTTAGCTTTGTTAACTGTCTAAGCACTGGCAAGTGTTTAAACTGGAATAATAAGGTTTGAATTCCCAGGGTCAGCAGGCCAATGCAGAGAGTGTATTTTTAAAAGAAGACCATGCTTTATGAAGCAATTAATAAAACTCAGACCCCAGGGTGGCATCTGTTCAATTTATTTCAAGAAAGGCATTACAGAATATCAGCAAATTAACTTATTTCTTTGTTTGAGTTAATTTGAAAATGTATCTAATTGTGAAAGAGTCCCCAGAGGACTGCCATCAGGTACAGCAGTCACATGTAATTCTCCTGGAGTCGACTTTGTATAAGAAACCATAAGATGCATTTCACTGAAACTGAAAACCAAGCCTGCTGTATGAATGTGACAGCCATACATTCTCACGTTCAGGTAGGCTGGTATTACCAGACAAAGCAAGCTCTTGTGCAGTCCTAATTTATAAAAAGAACCACTAAGTTTTTTCTGTTATTATTTTCCTTTTTTTTGCTTTTTAGTTATGTTAATCAGTAAGTGAGAAAAGAAGTATCGCTAGAGATACTCTTTTAGGACATCTCAGTTTGGCAAGAACCATAATTACATGGACATTAAATTTCTTAATCAGCTATGTCTTTTCCTCCTGTATTCATCTCTGCCTTGTTTCAACATGAGTTACTCTGTAACTTTTTATACAATAACCTTTGGTCTGATCATATACATCCACTGTAAGTCAAAGGCAGCTTTAAGTTACCTTGGAGCAAGCCTTTTCTTCTTACACGACCTGTAAATGCCACATAGCTTGTATAAATCAAATAAACTACTGGACATTGTCAGGATTTAGGTTTGTGCTGCTGCTCTCACTATTCCAGGCTTGCAAAGAGTATTTCAATCTCAAGGACTCAGTCAGCAGTTAAAATAAACAACATTGACAAATCACTACAAGTTTGTAATGGAAAGTAAAAAGCAAAATAAATATATATTTTTCATTCTAGAAAACTTTTGTTTAAATTTCCCAAAACAGTTGATACAGTGTGATCATTTACATCACTCTTTTCAGGCTCTGATGCAGATTCAGCTGCACTGCAGAGACTGTGCAAGTAAACTAATAACATGCCTTTATAACCTGACCTCTACACCAGAGCTTGTGGAAGGCATTAACATGAAAAGTCTGCGTGTGGGATCTGAGGGACTGCATAAGTGAAGATCAGGCAGTATTTTCAGAAGTACTCCATATGTTGCCTGCAGGATCTGTTTTTAAAATAGACATAGGTATCTCTCTCCTGTTACATTCCATATAACAAGGTGCCAGAATATGTTATCACGTGTTTACCTAGTTCTTAGGGTGACAGTGTAAGAACTAAGACGGTTCACTTGAACTGGTGTTAATGCAAGTGTTTGCTCTGTCCTCACAACTGAATCAGATCCTTAATGGGGCATGTATGCAACTGGAAAGCATTACCATGTCCTGCCAAAATTTCTGTACAATAATTGATGCTAATAACTCTGCAGCAAAAGTGCATCATATGGAAAAAGCTATGCCTGAAAACACAAATCTAAGACCTTCATTTTGTGTTATTCTGTAAAGTACAGCTAGAATTTAAAAAATAAAGGGTTGTTTTTCAAAGCAATCTTGAGCAGTAAAATCCTACTCCAGTGAAAGTGCTGTTCAGTACCTCAATACAGTCCTTTTCCTTGTTTACCCTTTGAAGATAACTTCTACTAATCTTTGAAATGTGTCCACCATAGGGATTATGGTAGTTCAGATGTGTGTGAGCCTGCTCGAAGCTGCAGTATTTACCTGCTAGTCATAACAGTGTTGCAGAAAGCTGAAATCAAATGCCCAAAGAGTAGGAAGAATTTTGATCACATTTTTTGGAGGTGAGATAAATTAAATCCAAAGTAAATAAGGAGCATGGGCTTTCCATGGTTAATGCACTTTGTATCAATAGTTATTTCTCTTGTAATTGATGGCTAATCCTGCCAGTGATGTTCATAACTCGTTATCAATAGTTAATTCTTTGGAAAATTGCATGTAGAGGGTCAGCTTTGTTCAGCTGTTTTTAAAATCTCTCCCTCTGGGTTTAAGCATCCCAGTTGCCTCTCGGTTAAGCTGTGAGTTCATAAGAAAGTACAGAATAGCCTCCTGTCATAAAACATAAAAAGTGCTTGGTGTTTTTCCTCCCTGCGGAAACAAACAGCTTAAGCCTTTAGAGCAACCTGAGGCCTGAGGCAGGAGAGATGAACTTGCCTCCCTGTAGTTCCAATATTAACCCCACAGCATCCTCCTCATCTTCCAGAGGCAGAAGGATGGGATGCTCTTCAGATGTAGCTGTCAGAGTACAAGGCTCCTACCCTTCCCTTTTGGCGTCTCAACCAGAGTCATGAGGAGGTAAAGCAAAGGGTGTTGGCTTGACAGAAAGAGCTATGATTTTCAGTTGTTATCTTCAAAGCAGCCAGCATCTCGTCACCTGCTGTCTGTTTCACCTGCCAATTAAGTTAAGATACCTTCACTTTGATGTTTAAGGTTGGCCAGCAGCAGAGCTTCTTCACGGCATTGCTCACAGTATGAGGAAATGTTTAATTCAAAGCTATTCTGTGTTTATTAATAGAACAAAGGAAAACACACCCATGTCTCACTTCTCCATGTAATGTAAAGCATTACCATGGCATTGCTCACCTGTAAATTGACTTTTAAATAGTATCAGTCACCTGACTTTGAGGATAGGGAAATGTCACTGCAACTTAGAAATATTGCTTCTCATGACCCTATCCCTGGCCCCACATGGAAATATCGTCACTTCCAGCACCGTAAGGAAGATGACCTTACTGAACTTCTCCAAATACTGACACAAAATGGAAGAGCTGCTAGTAGTTTACCCTTGTGTGTTTTCCAGATGGTACTGCAGCTGCAAGATTGCAATTGATTTCACAGCACAGATCAGATCACATCCCATGTGAGCTGCTGTTATCCCATGTGAGCTGCTGGTTGCTCAGCAGTTTCCCAGGCTGGTCACTTAGACACCCGTATGAGAATTTAGGATAGCAGTTTAAAGTGAAAATTTCCAGGTAGAACTTAATGGTTGGAACCCTATTTAAACTGGCTTCAGCAGAATAACTATTTACAAATATGGAAACCTTTGATGAAAAACTGGTGTTGTCCCTTAAAGCCATGTGCCTACATAGAAATAGGAGCTTGCACAGGATCTGTAGCACTCCTTCAGGATTGAGCAATGACATTACTAACGCAGAATTAAATGAGCTTCTGAACTTTTATATGCTACCTTTTCCACTAACCACATCCTACAGCCAATGCAAAAAATTCTGGGGTATGGCATGGATTTTTATATTTAGAAGATACCAAGGGCCAGCAGTTTGGGGATACCAAAGCTTCAGCTGTGGCCAACCTTATGGGTGTAAGTGCAAGGACAAAATGCTTCTCCATGTTCACTTCCTCCTGCACACATATGCAAAAATTAATCAATCCTGACCCTACAGGATTAGCTGATTGTTGTAAAATGACAAGCACAACATAAATCTTTAGGTCCCAATCTCACTGTGATTACAACTTTTAGGAGAGCAATTATCCACCCTTCCCTGTGTCCCATTTGGGAGACAGAAATGCCATGTTGCTTTCTGGAAGGAAGCCTCCCCTCCATGTTGTAACCTCTCTAGGAAAGTTCATGCTGGGTATTTACAACCTTGGCATCACTGCAATAACTTTTCCTTTGAAATCTTCAAATTAAAGGAATGAAATTGATATTTTATGCCCTTCAGCTCTAAACAGCAGATTTAGAAAATGAGTTCCAGTAAAATAGCCTGATAGAAAGAATTTACAGGATTTGCTACTTCTGTCATATCCTGTTATGATTATCATAATTTGATGTGTTTGACTTGCAGTGGTCCTAAGGGAGTCAAAAGAAGGAGAAGGCACCCCGCTGGGCTCTGCAGCACTCTCAGGTACAGCACAAGGGTGTTTGCTGCTCCAAGTGTTCTATAATCTAAGTAATGTTTCAAAAAATAGTATAAACTGTGCTGCTCAAAATAATGGCTAGGAGTCAATACCTACTGTATTCCTCAGCAGACAGCGCCTGTAAAGAAAGATTACATTGACCTGTACTTGCTCCATTTGTACTCCCTCACTCTGTTTTTCTACAGTTCCCACTTTCAGGTCCCGAACCCTTAGAGGAAGCAGCACAATTTTCCATGAACCTCAACCCACCTTCTCCATTGTATGACATACTAAGTTCTACCATTAAAAATATTGTCCAAATCTGTCTTATGTAAAAAATAATGGTAGTACTCAAGTATTTCATATGTGGACATAGCACGTCAGTTTCCAAAGTGCTGCACAATGTGAGGATGAATGAATTTCTACAATACTCACAAGATAAGTACAGCAGGTAAATATTGCCCCTTATTCAATTATGGAAGTAGAGATAAAGATTTTTACATGTTATAGGGTTAACACAGGTGGTCTCCAGCTGGTCCACAGAACCACAGCTGTGGTGGTTTAATGATGAAAATGTCTCATGACCTTGGAGGAATCCTGATTCTTCATCCAGAAATTTTGGGAACCACTGATCTGTATAAAAGCACACAATACTATGATTTGACACTGTCCTGAAATTTGTACTGTCTTGTATTGAAGACACTTGACTCTCATGGTTGGGGGAAAAATCTGATTTTATTCAGAAAGAGCTCAAAGAAAAGACAACCTATGTCAAACTGCTGTAGCCAGTACCACAAAGCAAAAGCATGGTTGGATTTATTCTCTCTGTTGTCACTAATGTGTGAGGACCTCTCCTGGGATCTCTGCAGTATAGGAAGCAGATCTCCCTCATGGCTTTTGCTGTGCATTTTCTCATAATGCAGGTACAAAAGGACAGATATTTTACCAAGTGCAAATTGTACCTGGCTCATTAGGAGCAGGAGTTCATTATTACCTCTACAGCAAATCACAGCAGATATCATTAAAATCTCATCTTTATCTGCATGCCTGCAAAGCATCTTGTGTTTTAACTCTAGGAAATTAATTTCACTGCAAGTAGTTTGGATAGCAGATTTTACTTTTTCAATGTCATTCCATTTGTGAAAGTGCCAGTGTTGTTGTTGTTATCACTCATACTAGCTAGAAAGACTCCTTGCAGTTGAAAAAACAAGTAGTTGTGAGATACCCTGGGAACATCCATGCAAATGGATGAACTGGGAGAAGCAGGACACTCTGAAGCTCTCCTCTTGCCATCAAGGCTGCGTGTGGGAGGGTAAAAATGCTGGATGGGAATGAGCTGACACAGACAACCTTCCATTTGATCAAAAGAAACTCTTGCTAAAGGCAAAACCTCTCTCACCAGTGTGTCAGATCACTAGGCTTATAGAAAGCAAACTTTCTGGGTTGAAAAAAATACAAAAATCCTGCATAATGAAAGCTGAGATCTGCAGATACACGTACCCGTTTGTCCAGGAGTCACAGTCACATTGTGGTATTTGTCTGACTGTAAGGAGGAAGATGGGTACAAAGAGACTGCCTGCCTCTTGAGCAGCTAGTCTTCCCTTTCCTCTGATTTGTTGTTTGAGTTTTTTTAATCATTTTTTATCATCTTTTGAGGGATCGTAAATTGCAGTGAGAGCCCTCTCACTGGCCTAATATTTTAGGATGGTGACAGCAGGCGTAAGTCAATACCTCCTCCTTCAATCATTTAAACAGTGGCATGCTTCAAGAAAATGAGACAAAATGACAGCCAACCCCTGCAATCCCTTCTCCTGACAAGTGCTGCAAGCTGGTGCCAAATTCAGTACAACCCATCATTTTTGTTCAGTTTCTCTCTCAGCATGAACTGTTTATTTCTCACCGTGGCTTCTACAAAACAAAGCCCTTGGCCAGTAAATAAACAGAGATCCTTAGCACTGTACCAGCAGCTCTTCCCCCAATAAAAGTTGCTGCATGCAGCCAGGGAGAGAAAAGCTGCCAGCCTGGATGGGTAAGACCCCCATTGCAGACCATACCAAGACCCACTGTCCCCCCGCCTGTCCTCACCTCTGGCAGGCGGCAGGACAGCAGCAGAGCTGCCAGTGCCTGCCCTGGAATGCTCACCCCAGCTCTCGGGCACATGCCTCACTGTGCAACATCAGCATTTCAAAGTCAGAGCGACACTGATGCACCACGGTGCTTGCAAGCATGTTTATCGGTCTCATTTTTCACACTGTTCACTGTTGTTACCATCCTACAGCCCCTTCAGTATTTCTACTGACTCTTAGCAAGGCAACCCACCGCCTCTCACTGGCTATAAAAGCTGCAAAATGGGGAAGGCAGAAGCCTCACAACTGGCTGCAGCTGCGGGGCTGTTGGCTGCCCTTTGCATGGGCCCCCCAGCCCTGGCAGGTGCTGGGACTTTCTCAGCCTCCCCGAGTGTTTGCGTTTGTGTAGCAGGGTTTTGGTAGCGGGGGAGGGGCTGCAGGGGTGGCTCCTGGGAGAAGCTGCTAGAAGCTTCCCCAGATCCAAGTCAGACCTGCCTCTGGTCAATGCCGAGCCCAGGCGGTAGCACCTCTGGGATAACATATTTAAGAAGGGAAATCTGCAGCAGAGAGGGGAGTGGAATGTGAGAGAAACTCCTCTGCACACAGCAAGATCAGTGAAGAAGGAGGGGGAGGAGGGGGCGCCTGAGGAGGCTGATGGCCCTGCAGCCCGTGGTGAGGCGGCAGGCTGTCCCCCTGCAGCCCATGGAAGTGAGAGGGGGAGCAGATGCCCACCTTCAGCCCATGGAGGACCCCATGCCGGAGCAAGGGGGTGCCCCTGAAGATGGCCGTGACTCCATGGGAAAGCCCATGCTGGAACAGTCTGTGACTGAAGATCGGCCCACAGAAAGGACTCATGTTGGAGAAGTTCATGGAGGACTGCCTGCCATGGGAGGAACCCCAAGGTGGAGCAGGAGACGAGTGAGGAGTCCTTCCCCTGAGGAGGAAGGAGCGGCAGAAACAACGTATGATGCACTGACCACAACCCCCATTCCCCATCCCCTGCACTGCCAGGAGGGAGGTAGTGGAGAAAATTGGGAGTGGAGTTGAGCCAGGAAGGAGAGAGGGGTGGGGGGAAGGTGTTTTAAGATTTGGTTTTACTTCTCATTATCCTTGTTTTGATTTGATTGGTGGAAAATTAAATCTATTTTGTTTTTTTCCACAAGTTGAGTCTGTCTTTTGCCCATGACCATAACTGGTGAGTGATCCCTCCCTGTCCTTGTCTCGACCCACGAGCTTTTCTTTCTATTTTCTCCTCATCCCACCGAGGGGGAGGAGTGAGTGAGTGGCTTTGTGGTGCTTTGTTGCTATTTGGGTTTAAACCATGACACCAGGGCTGGACCAGATGCAGCAATGGCATGTACCCACCCCAGCAGGATGCCCACTCTTGGGGTCAGAACAATGGGGCTTTTTAGCAGTGAGAAAGCATAAGGAGCTCTAGAGCATAATTCAGAAAAAAAAAGGGCCAACTTTAGCACCACAACTTCAATCCTACATCACACTACTGCGATAAAATAAAGATCTCCAATCTTAATTCCTGGAGCGAGCACCACAGAAGCAGGTGCTTCAGCTTGAAGGACAGTCTCTGCCCCCCAGCAAAGTCCAGGGAAAAGAAAGGATATTTAAAAAGCTCTTTACAGTCAAATGATTCTTGAAACAGACTATTTTGGCCTGAGCCCCAGAGAGCCCTAGAACAATCTAGAAGGTGATCTAATCTATATCCACTGCCCATGTTGACAGAAAAACTACTTGTGGTAAGTTAAAGCAAGGTGCACGTGGTGCTCCTAACAGCTTTACCAGCATCCCGCAAACGGAGAGGTCCCTCCCCAAGGCAACATCAGTGAGGAGCCACAGCTCTGCGGAGATGGAGGAGCTCCAGCTGAGGAAGCCATTACCTGGTGTTTGCATTGGCCCTGGTCAACTGAAAGGGGAGAGGAGCTCAGCATTTAGTTTTCTTGAGTTTCTGGGGAGAAGAGATGAGAAAAAAATATGGGCAGGCAGAACAAAGCTCTCCCTCAAATCTCCAAGCTGACAAATTTGACAGGATGGCTAAGGAAAGAGAGAAAAGCAGTCAGGAACTGGGGATCCCTGCAGCAGTTATAAAATGTCCAGAAAATATGCTGTCTTGGCTTGAAGTGCTCTTGCCTCCCACAGCGGGTATAAAGGAGGAAAACCTGCCAGGAGCTGTCTGTGCTGGGACAGGGTGGTGGAGGATTCAAGCTTAGCTACTTGGTGATGGGTAATGAAGCTTCTGACCATCCTAGAGGTCATGGTCTTTAAATGGGCTGTTCAGACAGCACTGTACCTGACCTTTCCATGCTGAGTCTCAGGCTTTGCTGCTATGACTTTGATCCTCCCTCGTGTACCCTCATGCAACACATTTTCTCTCACAATCCATGTATGAATAAAATATGAAAAGATGACCCCTGCTTTCATGCTGCATTTCTTTTCTTGAGGTAGATACTTTGGCACATGTGCAGTGTTCGGTCTGAAAGAACAATCCAGGAGGAAGCAAATGGGAGCCACAGAGTAATAATACTTTGCATTTCTATAACCCGCCATGCCAATGGCCTTCAAAGTGCATGTGAATGAGATTCAGAGATTTGCTGCTACACATTCACTCTTCTGCCAACCAGCATTATTCTTTTATCAATATTCTGCAGGCGCCTGCCCTCAGCTTTTGTATGTATGTGCCTGCACTGAACTTCACCACTCCCTTCCCTGGGTATGGCTGTAGTCAAGCATAATTATGCAAAGCAAACATGTCAGCTCGCACAGCAGCAGCCTCTGAAAAATGAAATCCCTATGCTTGCCTCTTAGCAGTAGGAAGATCACAACTCTTTGGTGTTTGATTCTGATCTCACACTTGTTCCCTGCTAATGGAATTTCCTTGACTTCAAAGCAGACACAATTTACATGGGAGTGAGATCCTCATATGGCCCCATGAGTGTAAACTGCTCTGAGGCAGTCACACATACTGGTCCAGCAGAGTAATAATCACTTCAGGACTGAGGACTTCCACTCCTTCCATAGCTGACATCCCACTGAAGAGTTACCAGCAGTGAATATATGTGAATCCTTCATTTTCCAGTGTCTGACTTCGCATCAGCACCAGCGGGATTAACCAGCCACGCCCAGTCACAGCAAAAAGTACCATGATGTCAGATTTTAAACCTGCCTTCAATGCTGTGAGATCAGCACTCATTTCTAGTGGTGAGCTGGAGGGACAAAAACATGACAACAGTCTGAGAAGGACTTAATCATCATTGATATTAATTGCAGTTTCCAGCTTGGGAACTATGGATCTGGTTAAGCATTATTATTGACCTGTTAAAAAAATAAACACAGGGCCATTAAGGAGATGAATAGGAAAAGTTGGGTTGTTGCTGCTTTCAGATGCTGTGTTTTCTACACTGGGAGTAGGAACATGGCAAATTTTACAGTTGTAATACTCTTGCTCAGGAGGAAGAAAGACATAAAATATCAAGCCAAATCTTTATCAGATAAATTATGAATGAGTGAATGCCTGCATCTAAATATTTGTTCATTCTTAAAAAACCCTCTAGCAATAGATGCTGATTAAAATGAGGCACTGTAATATCAATTTGAGACAACAATCAAGATCGAGTCTGATAGCTGGAAGTTTCCACAATGAAATTCACACCAAGACCATTTGTGTAAAAAGCAACATGGCAGCAACACAGCAGGCTGTAGGAAAAGGACAATAAAGGACATTGGAGACTGATTGCGAGGCTTCAGACTGCCATCATGGCCAGATGAGCTTGCAGGCAGCTTTCCAGTCCCCACATCATGACATATAAAGACAAAGAATCACCCTGTTCCTTAGCGTGAGAAGCTACCTCCCATTTTTTACGGAGCCACCAAGCAAAAGCATGCAGCACTTCCCCAGCACAGCTGATGTTCTCACTGCAAGCTCACACCCTGCCTTACACTGCAGTGACTTGTTCCCACTCCACTTCTGAGTGTGAACTTTAAAACAAGGAAGGCTGTTTGCTGACCATGTGAGAAGCATACCAACTTTTTCATGTCTTTGCAAACTGTAAGCAATCATCTGAAGGGAAAGGACAGTTGGGAAGTTGCTCACGGGCAGGAGATGACAGGAGTCAGCTAGCCAGGACTCGCTGCATACTCCACCCAGACTCTGCCGAGAGCACCGGTAGGCCCCGTGGGCTCACTGCCTCCCACAGATGGTGGGAGGGGACACCCTTCCCCAAAGCTTTCAGGGTAGCACTGTCCAGCCATAGTTGCTTGGTGAGCCTTCAGCCTCGGAGATGCACTTGTTCTCCTTGAGAGCTGCATGTTTCTCTGACACCACAGCTGGCACCAATGTGGGAAAATGCAGAATTGATATATTTGTTCTGGCTGAAAAGTAGTGGGGAAATTGCATGATAGTTGGTGGGGGACAGCCAGCACAGTACTAGCTCCAGTGTCTTCTGCTGGCCTTTCCAAATCGGATTAAGCTAAATGGCAGCAGATCATCAGATTAAACTCTATGCATACTATAGAATATGCATAAATATTGCATGCATTAAACTATATGCAGATTACATGGCATAGGAGGGAAGAAGCACAGGATCAACACAAGCATAGAAATAGCTACTAGGCTTTTAAATTCCCACTTTCATGTTTTACACACTAACAGTCCCCCAAATACCTCATGTAGCCAAGCTCATAAACCCAACACATTAAGCAATAGATTTTGCCAGATTTTTCCGTTATCCTAAATTATCTACGTTCAATAAACCCTAATGATATCACTTTCTCCATTTTCCCACAGTGTCTCCTAGTGAAGAAAGGAAAAACCTTAACTTCTAACTAACTACAATAGCCTTCTCAGCTTTTAAATAAGGTTTCCCACATACAAAGAGGTTAGAATTCAGCTTTCTAACATTGCTCCAATAACAGAGTCCAGCACCACAGCGAACCAAAGTCTCAGCTCTGTGCTGCTGCATAGTGCAGTGAGTATTTTTTTTACAGAGGACCGCAGAGATCCCAGGGAACCTGTGGGATACCTCTACAGAGTCTGCAGAAGGCAACACAGAAAAGTAAGACCATGTCAGGGGGCTAAAATATGCTATATAGGCATCTGTGCCCCACTAAAAAAAAGCAAAAAAAACCAGCTGAAAACCACTGCTATAGCACAAGTATAAACTACAATGACTTTTTGCCTTCATGTGCATGCATCCAGGACTTTGATTTTTTTCCTGCAAAGCAGAAACAATGTTTTGCACATAAGACAGAAAAAGAGGGTGACGGGGTTTTTTGTTTGCTCTTTAAGGCTAATAAGAATCTATGATCCATGTCAGAAATGAGTGCAGTATAAACTACAGAGGATCAAGAAGTGTTTGAGTTTTGGTGACAATCCTAGTTATTTTCAGAGTTTACAATGTTTAGAAAACCATGTGTGCCTGTGCCTCAGGGAGGCAGCATACGCTAAGAGGGGACGGACCAATTACCCGACTGCTGAGTTTAGCTTGGTGTTGGAGTGGCCCAAGTGTTTTGAGTTGTGCTACCCTAACACTGAACTGGATTCAATATCTTAAGAAAGGAACAATTTGAAGGGTACTAAAAAAGCAAAATGGACACATTTTTGGACTCAAGCATTTCTCTTCAGCTCAGCCTCAGTTCATCCACGGCTACAACTATGTTATTGTGAAGCAGCAGAGAGCGTGAGCAGGCATCCACCACTGAAAGGGCTGCACCTGCCTTTGAGGGTCTTATCTTTGCCTCTGTTTTCCTCCCCACGCTGCTGCCTCCAGTTCCCTCCTCCTGACATGCAGCAGTCAGAGGTGTGAGCATTCCCATTCTCCACCAGCACAGTGTCCAACAGTCGGGCTTGCAGTCAGTCTGAAGTAGGCACTGTGTCAATCAGAGAGTTAAAAATAGAAAGAGGACTGTTTTGTTTTCCTCAGTAGTCTATAATACCTGTCAAAAATGAAGTGTCTTGTTCTTAGGCTAATATTTGCAGAAATGTGTTCCTGTACTGGGCAGGTAATCACTGAAACCTGTGTTTGCACTCTTAGCCTACCTATTGCAATGAACCGAGCAGCCCATGATAAGGTTGGTATGTATTTTAGAGCAGGTATAAGCTGGGAGATGCAGGAAGGAAAGGACAAGTTGAATGCTGGAATTCATGCCTCCCTTTGTTTAAATCCTGGTACAGAGGAGCTACCCATGCAAACACTTCAAAACACGTCAAGTGTGTGCAGCTATTCAGGACCAGCTAACACTGTATTATTACTGAATCAGTAACAGCATGCTATCAGGCAATATTACTGTTGGGTGGTGGGTGGCAGAAAGCCATTATGGACTTTGTAATTACTAGTTTGCATTGAACAACTTCACCCTTAACCTTACAGAAATATATTATTTCACCCTAAGATACAAAATGCCTTTGGAGGCAACTGGCACATTTTTCTCGTGCTACAGTCGTTTTGACTTCTCTGTCCTCCTCTTCTCTCCTCTGGCGTGTCTTTAGATGTGCCCAGTGATACAGATGTGATAGAGCATAATGGAGGGGAAGAAGTGATGAGGATCTAACACTCTTAGACTGTGTAATCTTGCTGTCCAATTCAGTGTGCTACCACTTAGTCAAACTTTGATATGGTAATTAGCCTCTGGCCCCTTTGTAGCCTGCTCTGCTTAACTCACTGGAAATTTTGAAGACTGGCACTGGTCTCTCCCTCTCTCATTACTGCTGCCGCTGTCTGAATGCTAACTTGCAACCAGTGCAAGTAGGAGGACTGGAAGAGTCTGGGCATGCAGAGTTAAATCAATCCAAAGGTTATTTGTATCACATTAAACTTTCCCTGCCATGTGCTATATGAAACAAGAAGAGGTTCTCAAATGAGGTAATGCACATGGAAGGCATTGATAATATATTATGACAGGTACAGTAAATTAATTTGGAGTCTACTATAAACAGTGTGAGAACACAGATTTTATTGCAGTTTCATCTGTGGAAAGATGGCAAAAATATCTCTTTTCTTAGTAATTTAAGAGACTGTAGTTGCTTCCAAAATACTTTGATGAAAACTTCAGCTTCTTAGACAAGGGAGACTCCACTTGACTGGCCAGAGTCCAGCAGAGCTTTAGCAATTTAAACCAGCTGAAACCGTGGCCTGTAATACTGTGTTTACACCCTCAGCCCTGGAGAACATTTAAACAGGACAGATCCAAGTTTCTTGAGCCAGTGGAAAGACTAACATTAATTTCAGAGCTAAACTGAGCCATTAGCCAAACCGAGCTGATTCATTTTAGATGAAACGGAGTCATATACAAAAACAAGTCAGATTTTCAGGTTCAAAAGCACAGATTTTAGAAGGTGAGCTGATTGGTGAGGCCAGTCAGGCCAAAGAGTTGTAAGGTACTTCAGCTGAAAGAGACCTATAATTTATTTTCAATAAAAGCTGCAAGGAGCTCTCTGGAATTCACTTTACAAGGAAGGGATGAAAACTTGCAGGAAGGGGTAAGAGACTGAAATGGTTGGAGAACCATCTTAAAGACCAGCACAGCCTCCATTTGGAAAGGAGGAAAGAGCTAATCAGCAAAGAAAACTTCATTTTGGAGGCCAGGAAGCACAGGGCTGGGGTAAACATTGCCAAAAGTCAAACCGAGTTAGAAGTTTGCAGAGGAAATTAAATAGTAATAATAAAAGGAAATTGTAAAAAGTTATTTAGCTATTGAAACACAAAGTTTTTAAAGGAGAAAAGAAGTGATGTTTTTATACTGAGAGGATTAGGGCTGGCATAGGTGTGTGAAAACACTAAATGAAATTCAGCTTTGGTTTTCTGTAAGAACATTAAAATCTGGAGAAAAGGAGGACAGATATAGGATGAGTGTCAGGAAATTGAAAATACCTCTTCAGAGGAGAAGCAAAACTCTGAGAGCTGGATGCACTCAGCCAGCGGGGAGCAGATCCCTCACCGCAGGATGCTCAGAGACCTGGCAGCCACTCCAAGTAATTTTGTCAAGCCATGGAGGAGAGGGATCCACGTGACTTGAGAACAGTAAATATAGTAACTGTAATTAAGAAAGTGAACTTGTATCTAAAGGCACATTGGCTTGACTGTAATAGTATGCAAGAGTATGGGGTGAATTTTAAAGGAAAGGAATAATTAATGATGTGATGATTAATGAAAAATCAAAGAAAGAACAACAGCCTGGGCCTGCCAGCTGGAGGGTACCAGGCCAACCTAGTGCCTTCCCTTGCAAGAGAGCTGATTGATTGCTTTAAGGAAGGTAATTGCAGCTGAGCGAAGCTGTCTGAACATCAGAGAAGCACTCATGATATGGGAAATCATTAGTTACAATGGAGGGGGAAAAAAGGAAAGGCACACAAACTGTAGCAAGAAAGTAGGAAATGGCTTTAAAGGAAGGTGGCAACTGGTTGTGCTGAAGGAGAACTTGTAGCATTTCCCAGGGGAATAAGGATCTTTTCAGCTGTCTCCATCAAGGAGTATGGTTGAAAAAGTAGGTGCATGTTAATGAAATTTGCTCATGAGCCATTTGCTTGAAACAACTTGGCACAGAAAGATATCTGAACATGGTACAGGTAGAAACAGATAACCTGCAAGTCTGGAATAATAGTAGTAGTGTGAAATTTAACACCCTTTTCAAGATCATGCCTTTTGTATCTAACAGGAAGATTTCTGCAGTAGTCTGGGGATTCACCCAGGGGTTTCACTACTACGTTTCTGCAGGAGTCTGGGGAGGCAATAGAGGAGGAGAAAGAACGGGGAGCTTTATTCACTTACAGGAGTCACTGTGAGTCACCAGGGTAATATGGCTGTACAAAATGCAAAAGTCATCCTAGACTTTGTTAGGGAAAGTACTTCCAGTAGACGCAGGGAAGTGTTCACAGCCTTGTACAGCACACTAATCAGTGTTACTTGGAATATTGAGAACAAGACCAGTAACCCATATTCAGGAGAGAGAAATTCATATGGAGGAAGTAAGATGAAAAACCCTGCTCTGTGTCAAGAGACTGGGAGAGTTTGACTTGCTTAGCAAATCAAGAGTTCTAGTGTGCTTGAAATACTGACGTCTTGGTTAAGTAGAGCATATAGCCTGATGTGCATTTTGGGTTCAAAAAAAAGGTATCCTTGCACATATGTCTTCCTAGGGATCAGCCCTCACCTTCTAGTCCTAGTTTCCTCAGAAATCTCTGGGGTGTTACCAACCTGGTGCCTATCTCCATCTCTGGTAAGGCATCTGCTGTTTTCTATCTAGTTAGGACTTCCTCACCTATCACACTTGGGAAGGGATCAAGACACACCCTAAAGATAAAAGGATGCAGTAACCAGAGAGGTTGCTTTGAAATCTGTCATCATACCTGGATTTAGGTACCTAAAACATCCCTTTGGATACAGGTAACCAGAGGCCTGTCTTATAGAGGGCTAAAGGCGGGAGGCATGAATCCTACCTTAAGGGCTAGATGCAAGGGTGTGCTTTCTTATTCTAAGAAACTGAGGTAGGGACACTCTTAGGGAATTTTTGACATAACAGCTCACTGTCTAAAGTACTTGTCCAGGCAATGGGTGAGGTGGGCTGAGTACTCTCCTCAGCCTGGAAAGCTCAAACCCATATTTTTCTACATTTCTTAAGAAAGGGCCCTAACCTGTAATTGTACGTGAGTCTGGGGTATGGGCATAGTCCACCTTTCATATTAAAGCCATGCCACTGGGCATCTGAAAACTTAATACTTGTGACACTATGGAGGGAGCAAGCAAGAGGGAATGCAGCTTATTAAGAGGGCTTGACTGACAGGAAGATAAGCAGGCAGAGCAAACAGCACGAGCACTGTTCCCTCAAGAAATTGGAATAAATAGTAATTAAAGTAAACAGTTTGCCCTTTCCTGGAGACAGGAGTGAAACCTGTTGTGTGATCTTTGTTATAATCAGATGGTAATTCCTTAGAAGTCCTGGGAGAGAAATACGTGTGTCCATGTGCATAAGATCATGTGGTGAAATGAGGCTTGGATCACATCCCTCAAAGGACTTACATGTAAAGAAACACAGCTAGTGAATCCCAGACACACACAGGTGTTGAAATGGGTGCCCATCTGGGCAGCTTATCTGTCCATCATCTGGGTTAGCCCTTTGGGTGGAATTCATCTCACCTGATCAACATGGGGCATCAAGTGGAAGCTAGTTCTCCAGGTGCCCCCAGGCTTAGTGAAAGGAGATAGGTGCTTCAGCACTCTTACCTGATGTGCTCGTTCCACGCTGAGACAGACTAGCCTGACATCTTCACAGGTATCTCTGCTGGTTACAGGGAGAGCTGAACAGCCAGCTTAGATAACATTCCCTGTGTCTGAGAGCTAACACCAGGTGGGACAAATCCCACCATACAGACCTTAGCACACAGAGATCCAAGTCACGGGAACTTTGGCTCCTCTGGGGTTCAGATGCTTTTGGGAACTGTACCTGGCAAAACACAGGATGGAGAATTAAGATCAGAGAGACTTCAGGCCAAACAGCTGTGGATCAAAGTGTTTAATAGCTCCATTGGCAAAGACGACAGATTTTTGCATGTTCAGCAAACCTAATCTCTTCATTTAACTTAGAAAATTTACAAGCTCTCCTGGCGCAGTTGGCGGAGCCTGTAACCTTTGTGATCAGATGAAGCCAATGGAACGTATGTGTTATGAGTGCCAAGTAGTTCAGATGTTCCTTTCCCTCCTTCCTTTAAAACAGCAGAAAAATAAAAGTAAACAACTACTATTGAGATTAAAAAATAGAGCATTAAAATCCCAGGAAAACTCCCAAATCAGAGATCCCACTGTAGAAATAATTCTGTCCCACTTATCTTTCTGCTTTCTGTGAGAAGTGTTTATCATCAACATGTAGAAAGACCACAGAGATTATCATTGTTCTACAGTTGGCAACACTCATTTCAGGAATATCTTTCCTGTTTCAAGGCTTGATTTCTCAACCTGAATTTTTTCATTAACTTTAATGCTTTGCTTTTCATTATCTTTCCATTGGGAAATGACTTGACAAAATAATTAGGAATGCCAGTTTGATACAGAAGTTCACTTACCACACACCTACTCATTTTCCTGTTTGCATTTGTGTAACAGGGCTCTGCATGTGTAGATAAACGGAGTCCTGCAGGTCCAGGAATAAGTCAAATAGAAAGAAGCAGGTAAGCCAAGCTAACTCCTTATTGCCAAATAATTCTGAGCTCGTTGGACATGTCAATGATTTAGAAGGAGCTGAAGTACATTAACAAGGAAAATTCTAAGAGGGAGAATTATGGGGGGGTTATGGCTGCTCTGCAACCAGAGGGCAGCACTGGCTGCCCCAGGGTATGCCAGACACAGAATGGATGCAGCAGTCCAGGGGAAGATGAAGCTAAAACCAACCTCTTGGGCACGTGGGACCCCCGCACTGAAACATCCTCAGCAAGTGAGTCCACTGCCTATGCACACCTCTGGTACAAGCTACACACAGGCAGCCTCTGCAGGCTTCCAATGAGGTGGGGTGGGATGGGATAGGGTGGGAAGCATGGCCACTCTGGATATCATTTTCCAAGGCAGTAGAGAGCTTTTGAGTACAGAGTTTGTTTGAAAAATGCCCACCTCAAAAAGACTTCACAGGGAAAAGCAGTAGCAAAGGCTTAGCAGCGCTTAAGGTGGAAATTCTGGTATCAGATTCAGAGGTTTCACACTGTGGGGAGTCTGACCCAACAGCAAGGATGGGAAGAGATTAGCCACAATCCTTCTTGTGTGGGTACAGATGTACCTGGCATTGCAAAGGTGCCATCAGAGAAGGAAGAAGCATCTTTCACCTCTCCTTCTTCAACTTTTCACCCTGCAATACTTATGAGTTTGTTTTAAGCGACAGAGCTCTTGTGCCTCCTCTGACTCTTGTGCCAAGGTGAAGCTCTTGCTACATGAACAACACCCTGAAACACCTCCGGTATTTACAACATAGTGCTTAACTGAATGGAGCCCAGGGCCCTGGTGGTTTCACAAACACCTATTTTTTTTCAGAAGGGTTAGTAAGTATTGGCTTTTAGGAGTCAAGATCTGTGAATGTTCTCTGGAATTTCAAGTGTGACTGTAAGACCAAGAACGTCATCATGAGAAAGGAGCCACAGTCTTAGTGCTGTGACTTTTAGTTTCTGTCTGGGATGAAACACGAGTTTTTCTACACATCAAGGATGTCAGGCTCTGTGAGCCACATTGAGTTCATTACTGAATTAGGGCATTTTAATGTTGGTCTAGATCTGCATCATCTTTTCCATAAAGTCCAGAAAAAATTCTAACTAGGACTTTAGTTTGTGCTTGCCTCCAGAAAGCTTGTTCTTTGTCTTCACTGTCTAAACTCAGTTTTGAAGTTATTCCACCATTTTTTCCTATGTGCTTATGCATACACATGCACATATATATATTTCTTTTCCACCTTCTTTAAAGAACTGCCGTCTTTGCAAAATTAAAAATCAGGATGTATGCCTGCATTTGATAGCTCAGAACTGAAGAGCAGGCAAACTGGTTATTTTTATCCCTGTTTCACTAATCTCCTGAGAAAGCAAGATTTTGCTACCTTTCTCTTGGGCCATCTTTCCTCTGAGCTTTTGAGCTCGCTGCCAGTTGCAATCACAGTTGACAGAGGGACAGAAGGTCTTAATTCCTAGTATTGTTAAAATCAGTAACTACTTAGAGGAGAAGATTACTTTCTTCAGTGAAGGCAAGCTTTCAGGGCACCAATTGCTCCACCAGCCAGCACATTTCACCTGAACTCCAAGCCCCCCAGCTATCTGCTGGTGGGGTGCAGCAAGGAGTTGAGGAGGGAGGACTTGGGGTGATGCAGAGGGCAGAGGAAGGAGCTGGAGCCTTTCTGGGGTCTATGTGAGGCGCTGGTGGTATTGCTCTGAGGTAAGGGTAGGCTGTTCTCATAGGCTGAAACTAAGTTTTAACATATGCCATTCATTGAATTCAGTAAGAAACATGCAACAACCTAGCCACATTGTACACATGCAAAGAAAATGGTATCACGGTCCCTACAAAGAAAGTGTTAGTGTACCTAAACAGTTCCCAGACACTATTCTACCAAAGAAACACCCATTTATCTCAGTATTAATGGCAGCATACCAAGAATGTACCATTTGGAAGTGATTTTTCTATTTCTG
Source organism: Pandion haliaetus (assembly GCA_013401275.1). Taxonomy (NCBI): domain Eukaryota; kingdom Metazoa; phylum Chordata; class Aves; order Accipitriformes; family Pandionidae; genus Pandion; species Pandion haliaetus. The sequence goes on along the minus strand of VYZV01015583.1, from coordinate 200,744 downwards.
AATGAAGGGGAATTTTGCCTCTTCTGCACCTTCCTGGTTAGTTGGATTAGCATAAAAGTGCCTGATTCCTGTGGGTAAACTTGGAATTATCCTGTATACAGGCCAGCATTCTCTCTCTTTTTGATATATTTCTGCAGTGGAAGAATAATGAAGTTCTCACTAACTCCCTGATTTTAGCTATTTTTAGAATGAAATGTAGTGCAAGTGTCTTTTGTGCCCTTCTTTTGAAACAGGAGGCAAGATTATGTTGCTGACTGGTAGATCAGCTCCAGGTCAAGTCTTTTACAAACAATACAACCCAATGTTAGCAAGATCAATACTACTTTTTAGTCCCTTGTATGAAAGTGAGTGCATTCACACTTGATCTTTCTGAATGACAGGCTAAAACCTTTGCTCTTGTTGCTCATGATAAGCTCTGATACATGCCCAGGCATCACCTTTAGCACTAGTGCTCTGCTTGTTCAGCACAGTTATTCTATTCTCCATCACTTGGACCCTGAGCGCTTTTGCTCTTAGTGATATGGAGTCCAACACAAGCTTCAGTTTTGTTTTCTCCCAGAAGGATAGCATTTTTCTGTGGACATGTACAATCCTTCTGCAGAGCCATGGAGGACACCTCATGGCCAGCTGCAGCATCTTCTGCAATGACATAATTATTGCTGATGGTAGGTGCCATTATTAGGCATTGAGCTGACCCTACAGGGTGAACCTGCAAAAGGAACGTGCAGTGATTTGACCAGACACAATGTCACTGTAATCCCAGTACTTTTTCTGCTGTGTCTCTGCTCTACTACAGTTTCATTATGACTTTTAAAGTTCCACCATAGGCAAGTTTGTAGCCCATTTGGTCTGAATTGGTGATGGCTATGTAACTTGTGTGATGACTTATTTTATTCTCGGTAGTGGCTAAAATTCACCACCTTTTCCTAGCTGTGTCCTCACATCAGATCCCTGCCACACACCTTCCTGCAGCACCTCAGGGCACCCAGCACACACGTCTCTGGCTGTTCCCTTACGTGCTCTATCTTGCCAAGCAGGAGCATTCACAATCATGAGTCAGGCCTTAATGCTGTGTGAGAGTACCCTAAAAAAAAACAGTAATTCTTGGTAATTTTACACTTAAGGAACTTTTGGGAAGTTGCAACTTGCAACTTATTTTACAGAAATGTAGGAGAGTTATTCTTATGTTCCTGTGAATCAGGATGTCCCATCCCCATGGGAACCCAAGCATCCCACTGTTTTCATTGCAGCCTGCTCTGGACCCAGGCTGAAGGCAACGGAGAAGTGTTGAAACCTCCCGCAGCGCTTTTTGCTCTGGCCTGCTCTGGGGATGAAGGCAAGTGAGATGATATGGTTAATCTTTACCAGGGAAGGCAAGAGAGAGGATCTTGAGCTATCTAGCTGCCAGCTAATGCTGCCTTGGCAACAGTTTAATGGGCAATGGCCTGTACTTGAATGACTTCAAGAAGAGAGGTAATCAACCATTCACTATCTTTCTTCTTTCCATTAAGTTCAAAGTACTGTATAATCACTTCAATTTTCTTTCAGCAGTGATAAGGCTCAAGTATAGACCACAAAGCCTGAACTCTCAGTCAGCTTCCATGTTTTATCCTGGATTTATCTTCAGCCATCATCAGGTGCTGTCTTTCTGCCTGACCCCGTATAGAAACTAGCCTCCAAGGAGGGTCAAGTATTCACTTTCATACTCCTCTGTGCTGAAATGCTTTTCCTGGCAAGATTAGATAAAGTAATTCCTTTTCATTTCAGGCCGTCCCAAGTAGATGCTTTATAAAAAATCTACTTTAAAGCAATTCTTTTTCTCATTTGCTATAGGTTTATAGATTGAGACTATGTCCAGGCTATTTTTATATTTACTGTGCCAGGAACAAAGCCCAGTAATTTACTCTGCTTGTAGAAAGAAATTGATTTTTATCTTAAAAAGGCATTTAGAGGATATTGTCAAAGACTCCTCTCCAACTCACTAACTGGTTAGAATCTGCAATATGACTCAGAGCCAGTTCCAGTGAAAGTATTTAGGGGTGCAGTTTAATTAAGTACAAATTAAGCAAAATTTGTATTATTCCTGCATTTTTCATTGAACAGCCATTGATGAAACATAGAAGCAATGTTGACAACAGATGCTGGGATTTTCCCTTCCCTGAATTCTCGCTATGTGGCCCTTTTTCTCACCAGGTGAAGCTCAGTTTCTTCACCTTGCAGCAGCACCAGCCTCAGGGAAGAAGAGAGTGCGATCAGTTTTCCTATAGCCTAGAGTGGGGACATGAGCTGGGACAGTCTCCTGAGATGCAGGAAATGAGGGTTCATACCTCTGTGAAGAAATTATTAAACATCTCCCTTCCTGTGTGAATGTCCCTGCCAGTTGGGTCTCAGCAATTTTGTCATTTAAAGGTGGGCTCACACTTTCAGATGGTTTCTACAGTGTGCCTGAAAGCCTGGGGCACCGCCACCTTGCAGGGACTCACTCACATGGTGATGGTCTGCCTGCCCAGCCTCTCCTCAGCCCCCCTGGGCTGTGGCTGCTGGACCCCACAGCTCCCTGCCCCAGACCTGCACAGAGTGGCTGCTCTTGCCCTGCAGACCTGAATGAGAGCTTCAGCCATGCAGGCAGGCACTGGGGCTCCTCCTTTACCCTGCAACTGGACAAACAAGAACCCAGTGATGTACATAGCCCATGTCCTCAGCTTGGCAGTGAACCTGCACTGCTTTGAATGACACTGCTGTCCTGTCTCTCTTTGCTGCAGCCATAGGTGGGATTTCCACATCTCTGTATCTCTGATGCAGGTGTTGTGATGCCAAAATGTGGTCCAGCTGCCCCTGTACCTTGGCAATCCTCTCCACACTGTCTGAAGAGTAGCTGGCGTGGAGACGGGCTGTGCCACATGCAGTGCACTGCTGTTTTGGCCATGCTGTGCCTCCTTGCCTGGGGAAAATATCTAGACCCCAAGGCCATGCCCCCACCTTTGGTGTCGGGGGCACCATGGAGCTGCTGCCACGAGCAGCAAGGGGCACATCCTTACTGGGGAGTAGGTCAGCAGGGTGAAACTCTCTGCTCTGAAACTCGTTGTTGAATGCCAGGACACAGTCATAGCCCTGAAGTGAAATCAGTCATGTGGTAAGTATCTCCAGCATCCTTGCACATGTGCATGCATGCACACACATTTCCTTCTGTACATATACAGGTATGATCCAGTGCACAGCTGGTGAACCCCAGTAGCCAGGCTACACACCAAAAATGAAATACAGCTGTGTATCCCCATCTCAGTGTCTTGATCATAAGAGAATGAGGGAGCTTCCTGGTGAGTAACAACATGACAGGACATGCAGCAAGGACACAGAGCATTTGCAATATGCTTCGGAGCAGTGAAATTAAATATTACAGGTAGGGCTGGTAGCTCCACCCATTCTTAAGGTTACCAGACACTTCCTATTGTAAGACCCTGTCTTCCGTTCCTTATACACCAAATGTTGACTACCTGGACTGACATTTACATCTGCCAGATGTTTGCATCAGGTTTCTGCAGTATTGCTTTCTGCAGTTGTAGAAATTGTTGTAGTTAGTTGTAGTTCAGGCACTTAAAATTACACAACTAGGGAAGATATGTTGCTTTGTTAAAAAAATATTCTTGACATCTTTGCTCTGATCATCTCAATGTGTCCTGTCACCTTTGGGAAACATTTCACAAGTTGAATAAGACTGCTTTCACGCTGTGCATCTGCTTTCTGCCATGCTGCAAAATAATTCCCAAATTTGCCCAGCTTGTGACTTTAAAAAATCAACCCTACTGAGTGGAGACCTTGATTTTATCAATTGAAATCCTGATGACTATTTAAGCAACACCTGCCCTCTACACATCGTGGCGTGTTCACACCTGCAGAGCTCTTGGGTCCCCTGTCTATCCACCTTCAGTGGCTGAGTGACCAAATCCGGCAGAGGAACAAAGCTCTCCCTTTTGCCTGCCATGACCAGGGACTCAGAGCCCTGAACACTAGATACAAGCCAAAAAAGCCAGCTGTGCTACGCGCACCTCAGCACCTCCCCTCACCCTGCTTGGGATGGAAAGGACCTGATCAGACCAAGGAACTTGCTGCTGCTGAGGCAGGAGCAAGGGATGAGTGTCTGCAAGAGTGAAAGGGACCCCAGCTTTTGGAGGCACCACATATATGCTTGCTCATCTGGGATCTCACTCACCTGCATCTTAAAAGTACCTTTCTTTGCCCATTCTCTGGGTAGGAGGCCACTGCATAGTTCTCTGATGTTTAAGCATCTTCCTTTAAATTACAGTCTAAATGTCTTTGTGGGAAGTTTGTAGCTATTTGTTCTCATGCCAATGCTGCCTTTTAACAGTGTTTTTCTTGCTTAGGTATTTTTTCCTGGTTACGTTTGTAGGCTGCATCAGTATTGGTAGACTGAGCAAAGACAGAGCCGGCATGAGGAGCTCAAAGGGAGAGACTGGAGTTTCAGTATGGGGAAAAAGCCCTGACTCCAAAGTGGAGATGGGATGAGTGACTCAGGGTCTAAGCCCTAAGCTGTAAGTGCTCACTGATCATCTTCTACTAGCTACAAAACATTTCATCTTTTGCCTAAGGGGACCAAAAATAAGCCTAACCCAAAAGTAGTGGACTGTAAGAAGCACCCTGTTGTCATCTGGGCAGCAACTACAGTGTAGTACAAACTTCAGGTACATAGTCACAATCTGGTTTTTTTTTTTCAATAGCATCCAGTGTGCAAGACAGACCAACCTCAAGGGTGAAACAAATGTCCTTCCAATAACAACATAAAAAGTATAGCTATAAATAGTCTAGTATCCCATATACTAAAAAACAAGTGTCTGAACTTAAGGAATGCTTCTGATCCTAATCATTCTGTGCTTCAGCTTGCCAGCTCTAAGATGGAGATAACTCTTCACCATCATCCTACAAAGCTAGTAGGAGGATATATTCATTGTTGTTTGTGAAACATTCAGGCTTCATAATGGTAAGTACCAGAGAAAAGCCTATAAAGCAGTTAATAACTTCATCCTTACAGCAGGATTTATAGGGATGAGTAATAAATAAGGTATAAAACCTCATATTAAAACACAAGGATGGAATAAAGCACTGAATAATTGCTCACTAAAGGAACTCATCTACCCTGTGCACTTAATGAGGCACAGGTATATCAGAAAATTAATATGTGATCTTCTTAAAACTGTGCATGCTGCATAAAGTATGAGAGTAACAGAGGTAAGAGCATACAGGCAATCTTCATTCTGGCATTTCCTACATTTTTATTAATTGATATAGCAACCTTCATAATGTGCTTTAGCACAGTTACCTGTCTGTGCATGTGTTGTGATACCAACATAGGGGAAAAAAGATATACATGTATTCATCTTATTATTTGTACAGCCTCACTGTTGCTGCCCTTTTATTCTTCTGGAAAGCATTATACAGGGTTGCTGTATGAGGCAGCTCAGGTTTCCAATACAATATCCTGGGTTTAGGTGCTTGTCTCACAGAAGGAAACATGTGCCAGACTGGGTCTCAGTCTGCTCAGCAAAGCAGAGAGGGAGAGCTGCAAAGCTGTAGACTTTATTAAAACCATCTCACACAAATAAGACATCTGCCCACAATATATTTTTCAAGTGCTTCAAAAAAGGATGAACAGTTAAAGCTAGTATTTTGTCACTACCTGCTGAGCCAGCAACTTTCCCAATACAAGTCCCCATCTCTGCCCACGGTGGATTTGCTGGTGGTGACAATGGCATGTGCACACCTCAGCTGTGAAAAGGCTGATTATTCTTTCCCATCTGATTATGGAACTGGCATTCGAAATGGGATTTCTTACTTTGGAAAGACATTTTCAACTGCTCATTCTGGGTGAAAAACCTGTGAGAGAATGAGTGATAGAAGTAACTGAGCTCTGTTCCCTGCTGCACCCAGGCATGGCAGCACAGATGGGCCCCAGTGCCACATCACTGGAGCGTGATATCCCCTCCAGCTGGCACTAGCACAGGCAGGAGTGTGGATCAGGGCTGCAGGAGGGCATGATCTGATGGCTGCTGAGATTTGCAATATCTAGGGGATGTCCTGTAGCTGTGTGGTGTCTCCTGAGTATTGCTCATCTCAAGAGAGCTACTAAGTTTAAAATAAAAATAAAAATTGACTATGCAATTTGGTTTTCCATTAAAACAATCAACTTACTTTAAGCATCAAGAAGGCCAAATATATAACACTTCATGAATTCATACACATATACAACACACATACACACAAACATATTTATATATGTCTCTGTGTGTTTCAAGTATAGCACAATAGTAGCACGTATCCTGTTAAGGAAGTGGCACAACGTGCCTGTAGTCATGCAACAGGCCAAGGGCATGCCTGGGTAGAGCAGGAAGGTTCCCTGCTTCCCAGTTCAGCCCTGTACTCAGGACTACGCTATTTAGTATCATGGGAAACCAGCTTGTTAATGATACTGGCAACCTGCAACTCAAGCAGCCCGCTGTAATTGAATGATGACTGTCTCCTTTGCTGCAAAGAAGGACTGAGAACTTCAGCAGTGCACAATGAGGAAAATGCTCACTCTTTTCCTAGCACACACTGGACCTCAGGAGCAATGATGTGGACACGGTTGTCCGAGTACACAACGCTAGCTCAGGTTTCCAAGGCAATATCCGGAGCTTAATGTGCTGATGTCTCAAAATACAGGTCCCAAGCAACCTAGTGCAGTGGTATAGATTCAACATTATGTTTAAGGTCATTTTTAATATATCTCCTTTATGGTTGTTCTTTCCCTTTTTATTTCTTCTTTGGCGCTGGAATAGGTATTTCATGTGGTTTCTTTGTTTCCATTCTGAATTTTATAGTTGTGTCTCCCCTTTTTTTTTTGTTATTGTTGAACTTCCTGCTCTGTTGCAACTTACTAAATTATTCTTTTTTTTTACAGGGCAGCTTGCATGGTTTCCTCTATCTCTCTCTGGAGATCAGGGTTTCAATAAATACATTTCACATGGTTCTTACAGTGTTTCTCCATTTTTATTTTCTACCCAGGAGATAAAGAAAAATAGATCTGGAAATCAAAGAGCACACCCAGAGAGATAAGTAAATGGGGGAAAGAACCTCATTCCCTTTGGAGCAATAGCATCACTTCCCAGCAACTCCTGAACAGGTCCTTCAGGACCAACAGAGGAGATGAGGCGTTTATAGCTAGCATTACTCTCTCCTTTCTTTATGAGTTGCTGGTTGTGGGCACTTATTCAGTTTATTTCTGAGCTAGTTCTTTCAGGCTTCTCAATAATTGATGTTTCAATAGTGAAAATTGCTGTCCAAAGTTCCCCCATAAATTCACTAATGACACCTCAGCTTTTGAAAGCTGAGACCACAAAGTTCTCCCAGTGATACAATTTAATGCCAAACTCCTAACTTCTTGACAGCTTTCTGAGACTTACATGGACAATTATAATTCTTTAGCCTGGCCTGGCTGATTGAGGCCTGGACAAGGAAACAAAGCCCCCTTTTAGAGCTGTTCAGAGCTTTAACAGAGAACTGCCAGCCATAGCAGGACGCACTGCAAAGGTCTGTGCTTTTGTGGGCCTCTCCTCAGTCCTTTTTTATTACTTCCATCGTGGTAAGAAGAGCTGGCCATTGCCAATACAACATGACTTTGTGTTGTCTTCCTTTCCCTCATGCTCAGATGCAGATGAGGCCATTCTTGGCAGCTGCCAATTTGGATGACAAAGGCTCCCTGACACAATACAATATATAATCTCTGCAACACAAAACTTGTGAGGGAAATAAATCTTTGCCCCGACTGATTCAGTCAGGCGTATGAGAGAGATATATAAAGATATGGCAGGCTTCGTATGAGATCTCCATGCTGCATATTGCATGCAGTGTCTAATAAAATATGAAACATTTAATTACGCTGAGTGATTACCCTCATTTCTTCAGGACCCCTACAGCTGTGGTAATTTGATCAGGGAAGATTTGAAAAATGATTCATGAGAATGGAAATGAAACACACTGCATGAAAAAAACCTGCTACCTAAACAAGGGCACTACAGTACTTCTAAAAGAAACCTCTGAGTTTTGATCCAAAATAAAGCCATCTCCTTTAAAAAGAATGACATGCTTCTGGACCAAGATACAACAAATGGTACTGGTTACACTTACAGGCTTCTCTATGGATTTATTCTTTTTCAGGATTAAAACAGACTTACTGGTAAAACCCAGTGGAATGTGATCTCTGTGTTTAATCAAAATTATTATTCACTTGAAAGTCTCCTACATGGCAACCTCACTGTATTATCTCTCCTAAGCCCTGCTTAGACCATCAGGGTTACAACAAACATGTGTGAGTTACTGTTCTATCACCCATGAACATATTTTTAAAAGGGACTTAAGAGAGAAGTAGCTAACTAACTTGTTTGGCTATTTTGCAGAAGAGCTGCCTCCCTTGTCAGGGCTCCGAGAAGGGTATGGAGAGCTACGAGCTGGGAAAGGACACAGAAGACACCCTACGGTCCTTTGCAGAGCATCCATGCTGACATGGCAGCTCTGAGGATGTGGCCCCAAGAGGAAGGACAGGAAAGGGAATCATGGAGGATGTTAATGCCACATTCACCTCTCTCCTTTGATGAGCTTTGCTTTTCGGTCTCCCCTCTCTTGCAAGATACAACTAACTGATGACAGCTGCTGAACAGCAGCACAGTCTGTTCCTTCACAAATGACCACTCAACTTGTGCACATTAATCTACCACTGGGTATGCAATGGTGTGGAAGGGCAAGAACACAAGCAGCTACAATTGCTTTCAAATGACAGTTTGCTTATTTAAATGGCACAGAACTGTGAATGCTCCTGAAGCAGCCACCTTTATAATGAGACTGGTATTGACTCAGCTTTGCAAGGAATGAGGCAGCTGTGGTGGTATCTGTCCAAATGTCCTTAATGCTCATCACCCAGCTACTAGGAGATCCAGCCCCTGTTTCCCAGGGGATCTGTGGGCATCTGGGGTCTAGCCCATGTCTAGGCACCTGCCTTTTAACCCTGGGGCCTCTGGAATATGACTACAGTGCAACATCTGCCCAGCAGCCCCTTTCCTATGCTCTGTTCCTCAGGTGCAGTCCTGGCTCTTGAGTGTAAGCATCTTCTCCCAAAAGGCTAAATCTTCCGTCCTAAAAAGTATCTTTGTGAAGCCTTTGATGGAGAGGAGCAAGCAGACATGCGCATATAAATAGCCTTTGCAGAGACAGTGTAAAGACACTGTTGTTTCCTTACAAAATAAACCACAAGAGATCGGATGTCATTAGAAAAAATAGCATACCCTTTAAGCGTAAAATCCCTCAACCCAGCTACTCTCTCCTCAGAGATCCCTGGGACTCTATCATAGTCAGACTTCTCCAGCTTAGAATGATACCCTAAGCCAAGTTTTCATGGTCACCAAGCCCACACCTCCCTCTGTCCTTAGCTTCCCCTGTGTTCCTCCCAGTGATATTTTTGTTTGCCTCTCTTTGTTTTGAGGTTGGTAATTTTTCATTTTCTCCAGTCCTTCAGACAAGAGGAAGGCCACCTCTCCCCGGCATGGGCAAAAGCAATGTCCCCAAGCCCTTCGCTGTCTGTAGGTGAAGACAGAGTTCACACCATCACCTCTGGCTTGGTGCAGACCTGGCCCAGCTTGCCTGTCTGTGCAGGTTACTTCAGCAGTGACAAGTACAGCAATTCCCAGGGCAAAAATCTCATCATAACTGTCAGGATCTACCAGCTGCACAAAGAGACTTCCCAAATTGCAGCAGCAGTCCTGGCATATTAATTGCATCTTTGTATAAAACACCACAGACTCCAGTCCTGGGTGGGATTTCTTAGCCTGCCTTTTTCATTGGCATCTTGAGTGGGACTTACATAGCTTAACTGATATAACTAAAAGGAAAATAAATAAATAAAAAAGATAGCACAGCTCTACACCACAGGCAGTTCACCAGCTAGCTGACTGAAAGACACTATTACAGGAACCTGAATTTTTAGTCTATTATCAGTGAAAAATATTGAAGCCACTGCAATGTTTTTATCAGCTATTTCTGTGGGTCTGCCAGATCATATCAGGTGTATTTTTGATTTGTGAATATATATCTCATTTTTATTGCACAATGAAAAAAAGCAAAGTGAAAGTATTTAACTTTACTCTTGCATTAAGTTGAGATATTTTTGCACATACGCCTGTGAGCTTAATATAATACTTTGTATAGACTAGGCTTTTCAGGAATGAGTTTCAGTGAAAAGTACCTTGTCTTTTACATAAATATAGATCAACAAACTTTCCAGTGTGAGTTTTACATACAAATTAGATACACACACTTCAACTGCATTGTTAATATTACTCTATGCTTATTTGCTATTTGTGTTTTTGTAGCACTTATAAGCTGCTATCTCAAAACAATAGCCATTTGCTGGGCACAGCTAACACAGACAAGCCTTATTGCAAAGACCTGGCAAGCCAAATATAAAAACAAGAGACATCATTGAAATAGATGCTGGGTACAGAGAAACAAGAAGACAGAGTTGGTCAACATCACATATGCTGGTTTTGGCCCACTGGCAACCTAGAAACTGTTGTGTCTTTGCAGGACAACGTGAAAAAAAAATAATTTTAAAGAGGTGTAGCCAAAATTTTAGCTTGGACTGAAGGAGGTGGTTCTGCAGCACAGACATAGCTCAGGAAACATTGCAGAGCTGACAGGGTTAAATTTACGTTCCTGGCTAGGACTTCTCAGAGATAAGAAGTAGGGAGAAACAAGAAGGCAGCCAACAGCAGAGCTGTACAGGGTACCGCAGAAAGTTGAGGAGGCAGCAGGACCAGCCCCTGAAGGATGTACCTCCCTGGGTAATTAGAGAATGACAAATTACAAGGGAATCAGAGGAAGATGTTCTAGTTCTATCATTAGTGTTAAGACATTTTCCTAAAATGAAAAAATTTAGCTTAATGATCTGTGAGGTAGTTTGTTCTGAATGTGATCTCCTCCTGCAGCTCCATGGCAGCAGGCGGTACCATCAATACTGTCACATCAGTTTCAGGGCAATTACAAAACAGAATAACCTGCAGAGAGAAGCTGGTTACTTATTTTTAGCATTACTACTTAGACCAGTTAGAATGGCAGAATGTACTTACTCTCTAAGAGGGATTTTTCTACGGCTTAATCCCAAAACAGAACATCTAAAGTACACACCTATTGGCCAACATGAAATTTTCTTTCTGAGCCCTATAATGTTCCCTTTTCATCCAAACTTAATAAGCTTTTTAAAAGCTTATCAACAGGTTTCAAGGTGTTGTGCTTTTATAATCGGAGATCTTGAGTGCTTGGTATTTATTTGTTAGTCATGGGCTTTGCTGAGTTAAATTTGCTTTACCACAAAGAATGTACATACCCAGACGATTTCCTCCCACCTTTCCATCACACGCCTAGGCAGGCACCCAGTTTTGGGAGATGCTGAATTAGTCATGTGACGCTGCCCGTGGCTATTAGGAAATAACTCTCACATCTGTTTTCTTGGCATCAGACAAAAAAATGCACTTACACATCTGAAACCTCGCTCTTAGGAACATTAAAGGTGTGCACACTGTTTAAATCTAACCGCTGCTGTTGAGGCAGCTTTTGAGGTTTCTCTCCCTTGGACTTCATGTTTCAGCTGTGTTTTTCCTCTAGTGGAAGGAAGCCTTGCTCCCAACACCAGCGCCTGCTCCTATTGAAGTCAGAAGGGAACATGCCATTACCTTGGGCTAGAGTCTCAAAGGGTATAAATCAGCATAAATTCTGTCTCCACTCAATGGGAGATATGCCAATGCACACTGTTTGCAGATCTGCCCTTGCAGGTTCATACATCATCTGCTCTGCAGTTTGCTGATTTCCTGGATCGAGAATAGGACAACGGGAAGATGCTCTCAGAGATGATAAGCACAGTCCTAGCACTGCATGGCATGGCTATATTTACCTTGCAGTGCTAGACAAGCTGCAAGTTGCCAGGGAGAAACTGATGTCATCCAGAAGTAAATAGCTGTAGGAACTTGCCAGCTTCCTACTGTATCAGAAGTAAGGACTTGCACTTCTCTTTCAGGTTCATTCACTCTATGACATGCCAATGTTGGTAGACTTCAAAGTCTTCCCTTTTTTCTGTGGGGATCAGCAGTTTCTCACCGTGGGGTGGGATGAGTAATCAAATCTTTGTAAGCATGCCATAGCATTTACAGGGGATATAATTCATACAGAAATAATATATATATTCATGGATTTGATTTCTGAGCTTTCTGCAGTCCATACGCAATGAAGGAAGCGAATTAATGTAAAACCACACCAATCTGATGTGACATGTTTTACAGCCAGCACTCACTCTTCCCAAAAGTTTAAATAACTTTGTGTGATACAACAAGGTGACCGAATCAGATATAAGTATCTAAGAATCACTACTGCAGGCCTAAGTCTTAACGAATGCCCCGTGAATGAACCAAATTCAATAGCTGGCTCCGAACAACTTACTGCCTGCTTCAGTAGCATTTGCAATATAATTTCTAATTTTAAAATACCATGCAATAAGACACTGGGGTAAATTAATCTAGCACAACTGAGACATACAGTGTATCGGCCACACCTCTTCCTCAGACCCAGTGCTTGGGGGGGTGGGGGGGGAATCCCCTGCTTACTTCAAGCCAGTTCTCAGCCTTTGCATTTCCTTCGTAACAGTCCCTGCTTTTCCACAGCAGTGCCAGTACAGCAAGAGAGAAAATATTGCCCTTTCAGTAGCTCCTTTTTCAGCATATTTCCCCAGTTCAAGCTGGCCAAGATGATTCATTTTAAGCACCATATTATGCTGTCCATCCAGTATTCAAATGTTAATAACAGCAAATACTTGCAGACTTACTCTTTCTTTTTTTTTTCCCTGAAGCAGAATATGTGTGGTGACAACCACTACATTACTTCTGACTGGCCCTAAGAAAATTAAACAGAGTTATGGTAAAAGTAAAAAATCATGTCCTGGTACCTTATGATGACTTAACCATGTGCAGAGCGCTAAAAAGATTTTTGCCCTAAACCTGTCTCTTTGCAATTTTTCCAGGGCGGGGAGGGGAGAAGGGGGATTACCATTTTCTCAAACTATCCACCTCATTTGGGAGTTCCTCTTGCTTGGGAAGGGCTGCTCTTATTCAGTCCCAGCTCTCAAAGTAGCACAGAGAGGGGCACTTACTTCCTCAGGCTGGAATAAACCTGGCCTGGCTTGAGGGGCTGGAAGCTGGTTTGCAAAACCAGGAGCTGATCAGACCCAGCTCAAAGATTTATCACTCCCTTTCAGGCAATGGCAAAAACTTGGTCCCTATGGAAATGGGTGGCAATGTTTCTGCTGACAATCTGAGTCCAGGGTTTTAAACCAGCAGCATCATAACCAGCTGTACTGGATTTGTGTGGCAAGGTTTTGGTAGTGGCAGGGGGGTTACGGGTGTGGCTTCTGATGAGAAGCTGCTAGAAGCTTTCCGTGTCTGACAGAGCCAATACCAGCCGGCTCTAAGGCAGACCCGCCGCCGGTCAAGGCCAAGCCCATCAGCAACAGTGGCAGTGCCTCTGTGGTAACATATTTAAGGGAACAAAAGTCGCAGGGGTCACAGAAACAGCAGCCAGAGAGAGGAGTGAGAACATGTAAGAGAAACAACCCTGCAGACACCAAGGTCAGTGAAGAAGGAGGGGGAGGAGGTGCTCCAGGCACCGGAGCAGAGATTCCCCTGCAGCCCATGGGGAAGACCATGGTGAGGCAGGCTGTCCCCCTGCAGTCCATGGAGGTCCAAGGTGGAGCAGATATCCACCTGCAGCCCATGGAGGAACCCATGCCGGAGCAGGTGGATGCCTGAAGGAGGCTGTGACCCTGTGGGAAGCCCACGCTGGAGCAGGCTTCTGGCAGGACCTGCAGATCAGTGGAGAGAGGAGCCCACGGATCAGGTTTTCTGGCAGGGCTTGTGACCCCATGGGAAGCCTGTGCTGCAGCAGTTTGCTCCTGAAGGACTGCACGCCATGGAAGGGACCCACGCTGGAGCAGTTCATGAAGAACTGCAGCCCATGGGACGGAACCACATTGGAGAAGTCTGTGGAGGACTGCCTCCCATAGGAGGGACCCCACGTTGGAGCAGAGGAAGAGTGTGATGAGTCCTGCACCTGAGGAGGATGAAGCAGCAGAAACAACGTGTGATGAACTGGTCGTAACCCCCATTCCCCAACCCCTGTGCCGCTGTGAGGCAGGTAGAGAATCCGGGAGTGAAGCTGTGCCCAGGAAGAAGGGAGGGGTAGAGGGAAGGTGTTTTGAGATTTGGTTTTATTTCTTATTACCCTACTATGGTTGATTTGGCAATAAATTAAGTTCATTTTCCCCAAGTCAAATCTGTTTTGCCTGTGACGGTAACTGGTTGAGTGATCTCTCCCTGTCCTTATCTCAACCCATGAGCCCTTTGTTGTATTTTCTCTCACCTGTCCAGCTGAGGGGGAGAGTGATAGAATGGCTTTGGTGGGCACCTGGCACCCAGACAGGGTCAACCCACCACACCAGCCATTCATTTTCTAGGCCAGCAATCAAATACAAACACTAAGCCATTTTGCTGGTTTGTCATGAGACAGGGAAAACTGACAAATGGATTTAAAGAATCCCATATGGAAAAAAATGTCACGGTGTGGGGCAGGCATGCACACTGAGAGGAGATGGGTCAGAAAATGTTCAAGCCTTGCCAATACATCCCAACACTTTTGACTCAGCTTCTGGTGGGTGGAAAATCTTTGTTATGGGTTCAGGGGAGTTGATTGCTGGAGGAAAGAGGCCTCTGACTCATCAAGGACCCTTCCTAAGGCTCTCACAGGATCTCCTCCACCTCAGGGAAATCAAGAAAAACATGCATCAACAAAGCAAGAGTAGCGGAAGAGATGCCCTGAAGACCCTATGATCATCAAATTACTGTTAGTATTTTCCAGGATTTTTTAGTCTCTTAAGTTACCCCAATGAGAAGGGCAAACCTGCCAGGCTGCTTTGCTGCCGTGGTGCTTATTTGTAGGGCTGTACCAAACCCTGTTTTCGCAAACAGAAGTGATCCCACAGCCACGGGGTCCCAGCCCTGAGCAGAAACACAGCCTCCCATCCTGGTGATGAAGGACCACGAGCTTACTCAGCTCACCCCTGAATCCACATAGACTTATAGCCCTTGATCTAAGCCACCCCTCCTGCCTTTCAGCTGAGCTGAAAGTGCCAAGAACCCTGTGTCCTTTCTGTGCAGACAGGATTTTTAAGCTGCTTTTCACTTCCCTGTGGCTAGGCTGCTGCAAAGTGCCCGGCGCACCCTCCCCTGAACATTCAGAATGCAGCCACAGCTCCAAATCTGCAAGGCAAAGAAACATCCAGGTGGCAAATCTGCAAAAGAAGATAGTGGGGATGGGACCCGAACAGGGCAGTAGTTGCCTGTTTGCACTGCACAGCTTAGAGCTTGAGGTGGTGTAGGGGGAGATGTTTGGGATTTTTTTGCACCCAGCAACAGCCCCACTGCTGACAGGGCACAGTCCTGCCCCTGGCTCCTGCTTTTCCAGGCATTAGGTGGAGGCATGCTGCAGCCCTTGACTCAAGCAATTAATCATGTTCCTTAAACATTGTCAACAGAGGCTTGTTTCTCATTAAAGCACCTGAAAGCAGATCTACTGACAGTCCCAAGAGGAAAATAACGAAGAAAGGTATTTGTTTCCAGATACAGTTCAAAAGCAACAAAACTAAGAACTGCTGAAACAGAAACAATTATCGTTAATTTTTTTTCTGCAGCCTGAGATAAATTCCCCACGCGATATCCTACTGAGGGAAAGCAGCATGGCAGAGATACTAGCCTATTTCATGTCTTCCACATGGGGTGACAGGAGGTAGCTTGAGAATTGGCAAATTAGTGGGACAAAAATCTCATTCTCAGCTCCAGAGATGTAGGTGGGTACGAACTCATTGAGGTCAAAGATACACTTACGGGCTTATACCAGCATAATCAAGACTCTGGTCCCATAGCTGCTCAGTGAAACATGGTCAGACAAGCAAATACAGATGTGTTTAGACATTGATAGATAGATAGAGCAATGCATCTGAATTTTCATGTCCCTTTCTTCCAGCAGGTCCAGCTGATACAGTGCAATCCTGATCTGAATTAGCAGAGCAGTGAACACTTACAGTCAGAAGCATCAGCCCTCTTCTGCAAACAGCAGGTTAAAACCCTTGCAGCTGGTGGAGGTACAGGACACTTGATCTTGGCTGCGAGCCTGCTTTTCTTCTGATTTTTGGGGGTTTTTATATGTATTCCCTCTATATAAGTAAAATGCACCTGTTTTTGTGAAAGGACACAGCTGCACTTCCTCAGTCTGGACTTTGAATTCATTGTTTCCCCAAGAGTACCTTATCTCTGTGCTTCCTGAAAAATTGCCGCAGTCTGGCATGCCAAAGAGCTAGGATGTGATCAGGCAGATAGGAGAGTCTTGGGAAATCCATATAGAGGAATTCCTGGCTGCTAGCCCTTCGGTGGCCTCAGGAACTCCATTACAACTTTCCCAGGCACTTGCTTTTCTAGCATACAGCATTCATGGCTTCCCAATGTCTCTGTGCTTGAGAAAGGTTGGCTGCATGGCCATATGATGAATATGACCAGACCTCTGAGATCGGTCATGGATGCTGCTGGAAAATTTGTCACTGCTTGGTTTAGTAAATCAGTGCTTCCTCAACTCCCAACCCTAAAATAGAAATGAACTTCCCTTGCTCCTGCAGTTGCACCCATTTTGTCTTTGCAGTGAGATATTCAGGTAACCCTGCAACCTGAAGGGGGATTGATCACACCCCCTATTTCCCACAGGCAGAGACCACTGCTGATGGGAGAAGGGTCACACGAGGAATGGCCAGAATGAGCTAGGAATGAGGCAGATACTTCCTTTCCTTGCCCTTCTGCAGCCACAGAAAGACTGAAACCATGAGATCTCTCATTTCCCTCTAGCACATGGACTGTTGAATGACACCCCATCACCAAACCAGTTTCCCAACTTTCTCCCTTTCTCACATCTTTAATCCACTTGGGCTTGGAGCAGAGAGGTGTGCAGCTATGTTGGCCAGACTCCTATGAATCTTTAAAGTTTGTGATTTGCTTTTGTTTTCCAAATAATTTTTCCTGGCTGTCAACAGGGAAAGCCACTCAGATCCTGATACCAGAATATCAAAAGAAGCAGTGACATTTAAGAAACTGAACAAATGGGTACATCATCCTCAGATGTGACAGATGCCAGACATGCCCCCCTTAGCCTTTGCTCTTGCCTTTAGCAAGGCTGAAAAAACCTGCCAACTTTCATGATTAATGAGAAAAAAACGTACTGAAAATATCTAATAATACACCATCTCAGGTCACCGCAGCCCTGACACCCTGCTCTTCATACCAAGGAATATCAGAGGTGATTTTGTTTTCCAGGAAATTTTACTAATTGCCCTCAGTCTGTCAGAAAGCTTATTATCTCCCCTCTGCTATTAGCCGCATCCATTCCTACAGCCTACCCTTAAATCATGAGCTAAGAACAGCACAGTACGCAAATGCTGGAGTCTTTGCTGGCATGCCCTGACCCTTAGCAGCATCTCACAATGCTCCCGGTATAGAAGGTGCACGCTGTGGCAAGAGTCTAAAAAATTTCTCCCCAGAACACTCAGCATGCAGGATATGGTATTCCTTTTGCTGCATGGTGCTAGATCCAACTCTCAGGCTCTGCCTTTCTGAATCAGCCCCAGCAGCAATGGTCAAACGCTTTAACCTCCTTGAGAAAGAAATGCCTCACACGCTGCCAGCTGGTCATTAAATAATACGATTCCATCCCCTTCTGCCAGCTCTGGATGGGAGCTGGGGGTCTCCATGCTGCTCCTGGGAGGCAGACGCTCACCTCCCCCCAAGCTGCGGCTGCAGGAGGCAGTCCTGAGCAGCCCCACCGAGATCAATGAAAGAAGGGCCCGGTGCCCTTATCCTCTTTGTGACCCCCATGGGTGACACGCCATGTGGTGTGGCAGTGGCTTTTGCACCACTAGTGCTTCAGTCCCTGGTAAATAAAGGGACACTGGCGCCTTTCCCAAACACTCACACGGGCATTTGTCCTGAGCCCATTAAAGCCAATGCGAGTCTTCCCCTTCATTTCAATGGGTTTCTTAAAAAGCTTAAAGGAAACCCTACCTAACCTCAAACTATGCATCAGTGCAAATGAAAGAACTTGAAATTCAATCTACTGTGGTTTAAAAATAATTAGTAGGATTTAAATGATAAAAAAGAGTCACAAATTGCTTTGAGTATGTATCACAGCTTCTGTGCAAGAATACCTGTTTAGATCACAGGCTTTCAGCAGCAAATTCTATGTTAGCTAAGATTTTATTCTGTAGCCTTGATAAACAACTGAAACAATGTGGACTGATGTTTATCATGTTTCAGATCCTCAGTAGCCTTAGGTATTATTTCTAGACAGCATGTGAAGCCAAGGCTTGTGTTCTTCAGTCCAAGAATATTTTAAGAAAAATATTCCAGCCCATCTCCTGAACCTACCACCTGCAGAAGACCAGCTAATCTGAAGGTGAAACAAAACAAATAATCCAGAGAAGCAAAACTGGTTTTCAGTGCTATACTTAAGGTAACACAGTTACATATTGTCCCCTACAGAGAGCAGTGAGTGTGTAATAAAATCCAGGGTAAGGAACAGTGACCACTAGAATTGTATTGATAGAAAATAATTCTGTGTAATTGCAGAGTATGGAACCTGAAATAAGAGTACAAACTTGTCTGTTCACAGCAGTAAATATCTGTTATATGGCTTCTAAATCAGAATCAGAATGATGGAGGTGGAAAATCCAAATGAAACACCAAGGCTCTAGTGGAGCAATGCAGACAATAAAGCTTTTATATGCTGGTAGATGGGATGAGCTGGGATAGATTTAAATAGTAATTATCACAAAATCAGAGAGTAATTTAAGTTGAAGGAGATCTCTAGAAGTAGCTGGCCCGAACTCCTTCTCAAAGCGGGTCTAACTCCTGGTTAAGTCACGTTGTTCAGGGTCTTGGCTAGATATATTTTGAAAATATCCAAGCATGGAGATGCCATAGCTGTGTCCCCTGCTATGGTGAAGAGTTTTTCCTTTAAATACAGTAGGAATAGCCCTTGCTGCTATTTGCATCTGCTGCCTCCTGTCCTTTCACTGGGTAACTCTGAGAGAAGTCTGACTTCTTTTCCTCTATATCCCCCATTAGGCAGGGGAAGGCAGCAGTAAGATACCAGCTCAGCTCTATCTTCCATGGACTAAGCCATCGTGATTGCCTTAGAATCTCCTTGTATGGCATCCACTCCATCCTACTCTGGCCCCCCAAACTCCAGTTTCCAATTACTGTCTGGTACTGGATCCCCAAGCTGGACGTGGTATCCTTGAAAGTGCCTCACAAGTACCCAATGGAGCGAAATAACTGCCTCCCTTTTGCTGCTGGCAATGCTTTTGCTAACAGCACTGAATTTACAGGTCCGCCTTCCCCTCTATAAGGGTACATTGCTGACTCATCTCGACTGGTCCACTGGGGCCCACCACTCCTTTTCTGGGTCTCCAGGTCCCTGGGGTCCAGATCTCCCATATTCCAGCCTCTACTGCTGTGTAGCATTACTCCAGCACAGACACAAAACTTTTTATTTATTGACAAATACCCTGCCCAATTTGGTTTCAGGAATGATAAGAAAGGCCGTATCAAAAACCTTGCTAAAGAAGTCAAATCATACATTCAGTAATAAGTGCTAGGGAGAGAAATTAAGGTATAAATACAGAACATGAATGTCTATCCCTGCCCTATTCAATAGTTTTAGCACCAAACAACTCCTGAGAAAGCCCTGGGCTTTTTTGACATGGAAGATGCAAAACACCTTAACAATGTCCATGCTCTATTTCAGCAAGTTAGCTGGAATACCACAAACACTTCAGATGCACCAGTATGACACTCACTACAGGTCATTCTCCCTCCCAAGGAGTTCAGCACATGTGGGGCTTGAGGTTATCACAGCTACATTTTGTCTAGTGTCCCAGCTAGTTGATTTATATGTAGCTGAAGGCTCTTAATGGTGTTGGTTGGTGTAGGCATATTCCAAGAACCTTCAGATAACAAAAGATCATTTCAGGAGTTATCATTCAGTTATCATTTCATTACAGAAAACAATTAAGGACCTCATGGAAAATAAAGATTAATTTGAAGGCCAGGAAGGGAGAATGGTATGCAAAGGTGATCTGATAAGGAATTGTAGGAAGGCTTTCCTGTAAATATAAAAGCATAGCAACATTTCTCTGTGTATTACTAATGAAAGGGACAAATAGTTCTTGACAGAAAAAGATGACAAATAACTGTAAGATCAGCCAACAACATACAAACCCCAGAGCCCAGAAGCAGGGACCAGGGCAAAATGGTATTTGGGCACCTGCCTAAAACTGAGAAAGCATCTAAATTGCCCTTGAAATCAAGTAGCTAGTGACTAAATACATGTGTTCAGAAACTATTTCTATAAAGAAAGTCTGGACTAGTGTATTAGGAAAGTATGCTCTGGATGAAACTGTTCTACATGTCTAAAGAGACAAGTCTACATGTACTTATAGAAATGGTACAGGTTTCTTTTGCTTACAGGTTCAGGATTGGGGCAAAGACAAGAGTAAATATACTTGAACTAAATTCATTGAGTTTCATCACAAAGATGGGGATACTCCTGCTAGACGGTTCATTTAATTTGTGACTTTTGCTAGTGACACAGTAGCTGAATCAATACTTCCAGTCTATTTCAGTCCTTTCTATTTAGGTTATCTAAATCTAAAAAGGTTATCTATGTTTAATTTAAACATATTCATTTGATCAAAACCATTCAGCCATTTCTGTTGATTTTTCAACTTTTTCTCAAAGATTTATTTTTTCACATTGTGGATTAGATTGTACTTTTCTTTCTGCAAAAAAGTTTTCTAAATCAAAGTAAGAACAAGCAAGCCTCTCATTAGCAACAAGAAAAACAGAAATAAATCTAGACTCATTCAAAAAGCAGGCTGTAATATTTTCTAATTATTTCCATAACCCTAAGGAAGCCACATTTCCCAAGAGAGCATCTGAGATAATCCTTGAATATTAAGAAACGAGTGGAAAATGCAACAGATTTAGCCGGTAAATTGGAGAAAGAGAGGGTTGAGCACCTGAAAAAGAAACATGCTTCAGCATTCATTAGACTGGCTGTTATTTCTCACAATCTGGAAAAGAACATCCATCGCTTTTTATTCCTCAGCTACACAGACAATTCAGAGTGTTTTACAGTATAAATAATTCTATTTAAAAAAATAAGTATTTTAAGTACCTGAGTGTTATATGAGCAGCAAACTCAGGTATGAAATTTTGCCAAAAGTGCTTAGAAAATAATTTTTAAAAATATGATCAAGGATGGGAATTGTGCCACAGAAATATTTTATTTAATATCATTCAGCAAGTTATTATCCTTGCTCTTGCTCTCTACCTCTTTAGATGAAAATGCCTTATTTTGTCTTACTACTAGGAGTGGTAGGAACACATTTTCTAATCCAGAAATGCTGGACATTTGTCCTCTTAAAACATGGAGCTGTTGGGCTTTTGCAAAATTTCACCTGGAAACACTGCAAAGACTTTTCCTCCACTGTAGAAAATATGTGCAGTTCTGAGAAGCTGATTTGTCTTTAATGAAATGCTCTTAGAAGCATTTTTTGCATTTCTTTTTCAAGCAGCTGCAGTCCCAATGCAACCAGTTATTCACAAATCAGCCACAGCTGCTCCAGATTACTGTATTCCCACTTCCTAAAGGCTCAAAAGACCAAGTTAAGGTAATGGTTTTTTCCACGGGATAGCTTATGACTTTTTTTCCTCCCTCTTGTTTTTGGATGAGGCTTTGAAACTTTGGGACTGCCCACCTCCCCATGTGAAGGTGGAGGGAGAACAGGGGTGGCAGTGGAAAAGCAGATGCCCACCACCACATCCACCTCCCTCTCTGGAGGGTGCCACTCCTGTGTGTGGTCCCTTATTACCAAAAAAACCTCCCCTGTGAAGCTCAGCGCAAGCGCTGAAGCTCCGGTAGAGATGTGGGCACTACTCCCCCTGTGTTAGGCAAAGAGGAAAGAATTTGACGCTGTCTTAAAGAACTCAAGCCCTGCCATTGCAATAGAGCAAATGCTCATTGAGCACAGGGAGAGGAAAGGGGTTTGAAATGGTGTTTCAGTGCTTCCTTTGAGCTCAGCAGTACCCAACAGACTTCAATAAAACAGCAAGGAGGTGTAAACTTTACATACACATTCATGTGCATAAGCTATCCCCTCTCTCTTTGCATGCATAATTTTATGTATGCATATAAAGGTCCCCAAAAGCTATGATATGTTTAAGCTTTCTAGGTTAACATTAAACGCTACTCTTTAATCTTAATCTATTTCACAGGTGAACCTGCTTTTCTGAATTCCTGAATTTTGTAGGAACAAGGAGGGGAGCTTGTGTCTTTGATTCTGGCATTTTCTTGTGAAACATAATGACACAGCTAGATGCTGATTTTGATAGTTCCTTTTTTCTTTCTTTTTTAATATGTAATTTTAGCATGCGTAGAGGCATCACCTTTCATATACCAATAATTCAGTTGACCTGAAGAGCCATTACACACAAATTAAGGTGGGAATCTCTTCACTTGTTTCTCACCCCCCCACACACACACACGTTAATTACAAGCAGAAAGCACAAATGACAATACATACTCCATAGCATTTGCTCAGGCCTTAATTAATCCAACCTTCTTGCGGTCCCTATGGCAACAATGCTCAACAGACTCCCCTGACATGGAATATTCAATAGAGCATCTTATGCTACATATTTTATTCAAATTATGGCCAGAGAATTACTTCTGTGTTAGCAATGTAGTATCAGTGCTGATGGGAACAGAATGAGTCCTTGCTCTACTTGACCCCTCTTCATGCATTACCTCATTAAAATCTATAATGGTGTTCAAGCTAAGTCACATTAAAGCAGACACACTTTTTTTCAAAGCCTAGAAAGGAGCCCATTACCAATTTTTTATGTTTAAAATAAACCCTCGGGCTTCAGAAAATGAATAGGAATATTTTGCAGTGCTGCACCTGCAAAACATATCATAAAGGCAATTATGAAAATATAAACAGAAAAAAGGTATTTTCTTGGTTTATTTCCTATCTTTCTAGTCCTGCTATCTTATCAGCTTAGGCTCAGGCTTCAAGCACATTTTGGCAAGGTGTGATCCCCATTATTTAAATCTTAATGGAGGCTGGAGTAACAACAGCTGTTACAGCTAAAGGAAGGGCGGCTTATTTCAGTTGTTGGGTGGGCGAGGGACCCGCATTCTCCATTTTCAGCCACACTCTCTCTACCTACATTGAACAAGGCACCTGACTGGATGTCTCCACCATGATGGCATCAGGCTGCTCTGCCAGCCAGGTGGCAGGACCCCCTGCTTCCCAGGAATGAAGAGCTCATCTCAGTCCCCCGGCGGGGGCAGTCCTAATGGCCAAAGGCCAGGAGTAACCCATTGCCAGTGTAGCCTCTCCCATAGGCAGCATGGCACTGGGAGGCTGTTTGGATAAACCTCTTAGGCCAGTCTCAAAGAGGGAAGCATGAGCTGTCCCTGCTCTTTTCCACCTCACACATGCCCAGCAAGACCCTTCCCTATGGATGGCTGTGGGAAGGGGCTGGCAGAGGACCCTTGTACCTCCAGACCAGGATCCCTTGGTGGGGCTGGAGCAGGGTGCTGCATGTGGCCAGAATCACACCTGCCAGTTATCATCCTGTAAACCTACAAATTATCCTTGTGTTAAAAAAAAAAAAAAAAAAAAAGTGACAAGTGACTCAAGAAAGGATTTGGGTATAGCAGCAAGTGGGGAGGAGGCAGAAGCAGGTGGCTTCAGGCCATGACTGTGCACCAGTGACAAGTGGATAGAGGGCACGTTGGCTTGGAAAACCTCTGAGTGTTTGCATCTCATACACTGCCATATCCTTCCTCTGGATATTAAATTACAACTTTAAACACTGACAGCATATGCACAGAGTTGAAAAGAATTATTTTGCTATTGTATGCAGACAACTATGTTGCTCTGAAGGCATGTACAAATTAAATGTTAATCTGAGTCTAGGGATAATCTAATTATTGTTCCTTTTTGAAGTAAGAGGAATAATATTTACTGAGTAAATTATGGACCTCTAAAGGTAAAATTTGCTTTGAAGATTAAAAAAACACACATGTTGTTAGTTATTATAACTATACTTGACCCTTGTTGCTTTGTAAAAATTTAAATGAATTTTGAAATTTCACAGAGATGTTGCAGTTCAGAAGACATTACTTCATATCCTTGTCAAATGTCTTTTAACAGTAGCTAAAATGGCAACATAACAGAGAGCACCACATATATGAGATGCTGCTTGTGGGATATGGGTAGTGCACAGCTACTCTGCAATACAGAAGAAATCCCCATTCCAGCATAGAGGGGACACTGGAAGCATGGAGAAACCATCCTCACCAACATGGGCCAGACTTGTGGACCAGCTCCCCACATGCTCACACCTCTGCCCTTGGGGAGAAGAATCCTGGCCAGATGCCTACTGGAAAGGGCCCAGAGTATCCTGGTTTTTGTGCTGGGGGGCGATCACATGGACCTAGAGGCAAGACCTGGCACCTCCAGGAGAATTTAGCAGCTCCAGTGGGACCAGACAATGCAATCTCACACACCTCCTCTGCTAGCTGTGGATGCTTGGTCCATGAAAAGCCTTCCCATGGATGGAGATAATCCTTCGTCCAACCTGGCTGTGAATTCTTGTGCCATGTTAAACCCAGCCCATCATATTCAGCTTTACTTTCAGCACTAGAGCTACCCAGTAATTTAATTATATACTAAAACCCAGTTAACAAAACCCCAAATCAAATAATAACAAATTATTGTTATAATAATGTCATTTCATAGAATGCCTATATGGATTTTTTTTTATCAGTAACTCCCTGAACACTGTACAGAAGAAGCAGTTTCCACTATTTCTTATGCTTTTACTTTCCCAATCACTTATTTTTGAGTCTTTATCACTTTGTCTGAGCGTTCATAATCTGCATTTGAAAAACATCGTGTTGAGCATTTTGTCTGAGTCTTTCAAGCTTGGATTCAGATTTGCGTGTTCCAAATATCTGACAGCCTTCAGATCTCTTTTATGTTCAGGCCCATCTCTGTAATTACCCCAGAATCACTGACAGAAGTTGCAGAAATAATAGGTTGGAAATATCTGAGCAACATTTAGGGAAATATTTCTGCTTATCAGAAGGCAATCGGGAAATTAAGTGGTGAGCACTGAGTTACATTTAATTGAAATTATAGATGGAAGGACTGCATTCTGGGGAATTTCCGTTGCCCAGACGTTCTGAGCTGCCAATTTCCCACAAGGAAGAATATTTTGAGTTTGATGTCTGTAAACCATGATCTGTTAGTCATGTTCAGAATATTCAAGAAACATGTTGGAGCCCCAGCCATCTCATGGGGTTTTTAGTTCATGAGACTCCAACACAGTCCTGCCTGCACGACAAGCAGAAGTGACTAACCCCTTACAAATAAATTAAACTGCTTCCCCTCTTTTTGGCGGTCTCATGCAATGCTGATATATTGCCCTTGAAAGCTGTTATCCTGATCTCTTTGAATAATGATGCTGTAAATCAAATGAGAACAGCTGGAGTCAGAATTAGAAATGGAACCCTTTCTGCTGTGCAAACCTAGATTTCCAGTAAAACAGCAGATGCGCCCTACCCTTTGTCAATAATTACTTCATATTGTGAAATACCCTTCAGCACTCAGCATTCATTTTACATGCCAAGAATGGTTTCCCAGGGCTATAAGCCACCTCTCACAACCTGCACACAACCATTCAACCTCAAGATAGGTACCGGAGGGATCAAAGCCAGGCAGAGGGGTGACCCAACTGGCACGTGGACTCCCCTCAGGCCCCACCACTCCACTGTGTGGCAAAAGAGGGTTGAACACGCAGCCGGCTCCCAGCACAACCTGTAGCATGAGCTTCAGCAGCACCGAATGGCTTGGTCCTCCCACAGCTAGATTTTCTGGTTTACCAAACTGTCAGCACCATCCAGTTGACAGCCATCTACTAGCCCCAGAGCTGGGACCCTTCCCTTTGCACCCCCTGTTCCTGTTAAGGGTCATGCAGAGGAACATGCCTTGTAGCTCACCTGCAACATTAGCGAGCACCTGAAGTTTCTCAGGGAGTTCAATCCCTGCCCATGGATCAGCCACAAGCAAGCTTTGCCTCCTGTACCCCTGAGTTTCACCTGATGGTAAAAAATTCTGCTGTGCCAGACATAGAAAAATATCAACCATGCCCTTTAGTCTGGAGCTTTAGATGTTTGCTGAGGACTTAAAACTAAAGAAAATTATCTTGATAAATCTTCCTATAGAAAGCCTGGGCAGCAACTGGAAGGTAGTCTGATATGCTTAAGACATGTTCCATAGCATTCAACAGCAGCAACAGGATTTCCTACAGTCTCATGACTTAACTGCCCAGACATTTTGCATGGCTGTAATCTAGATATCAAATGAAGATCTGCTGAGGCCAGGACATCATTTCCATGGTGGGACAGAGTCTTCAAACCACCTGGAAGAAGGAAGGGAGTCTTACCCACAGACACAACTATGTGCCAGCTTTTTCTGTCCATAGGTCATCTAGAGGCACTGCCAGGTCTCAAAGTGAATGATGGACCTGATGTGTGTTTCAAAGGAGGCCACGCCTTAGCTTTGGGTCCTCAGAGTCCTTCCTTTGCCTGCAGCATTAACACTGTCCAGCCTTCATTGAGATAAAAGCTGTTTTGATATTAATCAAGCATCAGGCACTTGGGAGATAATTTTATGAAGTCCATGCCACCTTGTCAGTTCACCTGGTGGCTGCACACAGGTTTAAAATCAGACCATATCTGGTCATGTGGGACACTGCAAAAGAAAGCAACATCACCAGAGAGGCAATTTCACCCCTTCTGATGTTTTCCTTCTCACTGACAATTTGAGTACATCACTCTGAAACCTTGCTCCTTACACATACAGGACATCAGTAGCATGTAGTCAATAGTATCAAAAGCTGGAGAAAGGCCCCAGAGGATGAGAATGGTTGCCCTCCACTGACTGAAAACAGGAGATGCTCAGCCAGTGCTCTTAAAGCTATTTTTGTCTTCTTGGCTGCCTTTGTATCTGGATTGGTCTTGGTTTGATGAGTTTATAATTGACATACAATGGCTTGTTATAGCATTCATTCAGCAATGCTAGGACAACTATGTGCATGTAGGAAAAGAGGAAAATTTTAATTTCAAATGAGGCATTACTTTAACCACGAGCAACACCAATTTCTCATGTTTCTTGCACTACTCAAACGGAGCACAAGTACGTCTACGGCTTGACCTGAGCATCCTCAATGAGCTGACCGCAGCGAATGCAGGTGTCCCGTTTGTTCACTTGCATAGGAGGGCAGGGGACTCGTGCTGGTCTTGACAAGCCATCTTCCATTCATGGGATTGTTCATCCATGCAGGGGTTTGTTATTAGCAGTGGTAACCTGGGTGAGCGAAATGGTCACACCTCCTGTAGGCATGGTTTGGCAGTTTTAAAGAAAGCTGGTAAGTTCTCTTCGGTCTGTTAAGCAGCCTCTATAGGAGAAATTCTTTGTTTCAACTTGCATGCTTCACTGTCACTTTCATAAATATCTGATCCTCACTCCATCTGGTACTGGATTTAAAAAATACAGCATTTAACCAGTTCTCAGATTATCAGTCTGACAAACAATAAGTAGTCTAATAATTACTGATTTTTTTTCTCTGAATAAAAAAAGCTTGTTCCATGAAGAAGCCTAGAAAACATCCCATGGTAGGTGTCACTCTTCTTGCCTTCTCTATACCCAGAGTGCCTTTTTCATGGTTTTTTTCCTCTCCTGGCCTCCACCCAGGATATTTCAAGACCCAACCTCAGCATTCAGCAGGTGCTGCAAACCTCCTTGTGGCAGAGCCCTTCCATGTAAGGGAACAGCCTTACCTGAGCCTGAGCAAGCAAGAAGAGGAAGAAACTTCTGCATAGCTGACCCCCAGGACAGGAAACATAGCTCTCTGGGAATTTGGGACCCAACTACTGACCTGGGTAGAGCTGCTACCAACACTGCTCCACATGTCAGTGAAAAACGTTGACATTCCCAGATGATGTACCCAGACCATTTCACCACCATGGCACCACTTGGTGCTCTGCTACAAGAAGCTAAGTAGTCTATTGTCTGAGGCACTTTTGCAGAGCAAAGTGCGGTATTAATGAGAACACTTTAGATTAATGCCAGCAAAGTTATCCTCTGAGGTTTTTCCTT
Organism: Pandion haliaetus; assembly: GCA_013401275.1. Classification (NCBI taxonomy): domain Eukaryota; kingdom Metazoa; phylum Chordata; class Aves; order Accipitriformes; family Pandionidae; genus Pandion; species Pandion haliaetus. The sequence goes on along the minus strand of VYZV01015583.1, from coordinate 172,270 downwards.
TATATTGAAGAAATGAAACACTCCGGTTTAACATCATCCTGCCAAAGGGAGCCTCTGTAATACAAACTGGGCACAGTGAAGCCTTTGGATGGGAAGGATTTGGGGTTGCAATTCTTTTCAAACAGAATAATCATTAGAAGGTATCTGAGTGGTCACGCTATTTCCCATTTGTCATCAAATGCATAAGGAAAACTGCCTCATCTGCAACTCTGCTTTCAAAATTCAGTCAGAGCAAGTTGTATACATTACTTACCACAGCACAGCCTCTTTGCTTTTCTGTGAATGAACAACACCATGAACATGACTTTACCAGCACTATGGTATATTACCACAGAATTTTCACCTACTTGATTAAGAAGCAGTGAAAAATCTTACTCACTTTTTTAACCTAAATGGGTGGCATATAAATTAATGCAGCCCACAGGGCACTCTAAGTAACATGATTCATGTTCCTTACATGGAAAACATTAACAGTTTTTTTTTTTTTTTTAATCACTTTAGTAAACAATCTTTGGGGAGTTTTGCTGAGAGCCTAATCTGTATTTAATTTAGTAATTTGAAAATTACATGGACGAGCTTTGTGGAAAGTCTCTTCAAAACGCAGCTGTGTTGTTTACCTTAATACTCAAACAGCAACCAATTGAAGCATTTGCTCTATCCTGGCCTCATTCTGTAAATGACTGAATGCATAAATCCAAGATTCTGGATCCAGCCCACTGTAAGCTTGAGCCCTTCATGAATTCCTTCTCTACCATTTTTACGTATTTGCTGAAAAAATCTTTTTGCAAGTTTCCCTTAAAAATCTGTCACAGTCATCAGCTATGACAGCTTCACTAGCATACAACAACATTAAGGAGAAAATGCTAGACAAAGTCTAGGTACTACAGTAAAAAAATCCCCCTTTTGTTAAATGACAGAAGAAAGTTAAAAAAAGAAAAAAACAAAGAGAAAGCCCAGCCCAGTGCAGTGGAGATTTGTGGTACAGCAACTTCTCCTTTAATTTAAACATTGAAATGAATGACTGAATTCGATTTTGAGCTTTCAGAGGCAAGATGCCTTGAGAAGCATGGCAAGAAGAAAACACAATATATGGGATGAGTTAAAAATAAAAACAACAGACCTTGTGAATAAGCCCAATTCAAAACAATGTAATAAAGGTGAAAGGGAAAACTTCTGAATATATTCTTCTAATTAAAAAAACAAGACAAATCATTAATATATGCCTAACAATGACTGAAAATGCAACCTGTTAAAATGGCTGAGTCTCACTGGGGCTGCATTTAAATTCTGCTAAGTATTAAGAAATGTCTAAATAATGGACAGAGTTCAGGGATGCATAATACATCTTGTTATAAAGCGCACCTGCCGAGACCATATTGGCCTATAGTTTAAATATTTTCTACAATTAAAATACCTAAATCTAAAGGCCACCTGTTTCCTGCCTTTGCCTTCCTCAAGTGCCAGAAGTTTTACTGTAAACACAGGTGAGCAAAATAAGATGCTGCCTGATGTCAGGGGACTCAAGGAATTTGCACAACAGCTGAAGTCCCAGCCAGCCACTTTTTGACTCCCAGGCCCTCAATTAAAACTGATGAGAGAAGCAGTATCCTCTCTTCTTCTCCCAGTGGCAAGACACTTACACAGGAATTCCCACACCAGGCTGGGGCAGCAGCTATCCATCCAGCAGCTTGGATTTGACAGTAACCAGTACCAGATGTTTCAGCAAAGGGATAATAAAATGCAGAGAGAGTAATTGTGGAGAAAGCTACTCAGTTTTTCCCAATTTCCCGCTGGTCCCAGGGCAATGCATATATCCTGGGACATACTGCATCCCAAGAAACTGGACTGGCTATTCAGAAATTTGCCAAAAAGCTATCCAGATGGCAACCCTGAATTCACTGCTGACTGGTAAAATAGAGAGGCTGTAGGCCATCCTTACTGTAGGATCCTTAAGAGAGGCTGGATTCCCATTTTAATTTTAGTCTAACTGTGAAAAGTAAAGAAGGTAAAACATTTCCAGAAATTCTAAAAACGTTTTCTCTCTTATAATGAGACATATTAAAGAAGTGGTGGGAGATGAGCAGGAGTCTTGAAGACTGGAAGGAGAAACTGGAAAATACATCTGCAGGCCCAAACTTTCCCTGATAATATTGTCACACCAGCTAACACCAGTTAGGAATCAGGTCCTGCTCATCGAGAAGGCCAGTTGCTCAGTTGTTAGCCCAAGATACCAACTGAACGTCTAGTCTGGTAGCCCAGTAAGATGCAACTCAGAAAGCTCTGCTTCTGAATATTCCCATTAGCACACCAGTCCCTGGAAGAGAATCTTCCGCATCAGGAAAACCTTGCTGACAAACATCTACTATCTAAAACTCTACCCCTAGCAAAAGATTTTGCACAGTGCAAGGCTGAGGGTAAAATGGAAACCACATGATGCTTGGGGTGTATGCAGACAAACGGGCACAGGCAACCCCGCGCTTCTCTGCCCCATGAGCTGGGCAGATGTGAGGCAGCTCCAATCCAGGAGCTGTACAGCTGCATCCCTGCTGCACCACTGCTGCTCCTGTCGGCCACGCTAAGCAGCATCTGGCCAGTCCAGAGGGCTGCCCGTGCCTGCTTGAATAGGCACATCCTTGGTTTTGCCAGCTGAGGTGCCTGGAGCACAGCTTTGGCTGCGCCAGACCAAGACAGGCACATCTACAGCAGGGCACAGTGCAAACCAGGCAATGAGATTTTTTTTTTTTTTTCCTCCTGTTTTCAAACTTCTTTGGAGGATCTGACAATGAATCAAAGTTACAGTTTTGCAGAAATGCACAGAACATTTATTCAATTTGACAGAAGTGTACAAATATTTCTGAAAGACAAAAAGGCATGAAACAGGTCCTGGTTATTTACTACCTAATGCACAGGTGATGCTGTGAACCTGCTTTTTTCCTGTGAAAGCAGGAAGCTAGCTGGCTCCTACATGGGAAAGCAGCACAGTTTCAGAAGGGTTCAGTTAACTAAAAGCCTACTATTTTTCCCCTTTCTTTTCTTTTGACCAGTGAGGTGGTTTCATCTGGTGAATTTTAATGTGTAAGGGCACTTACTGAAATGAGGTACAGTTATAATACAATAACAAACTGATTTGCAGCACCTCTGCACAGTAACTGGCAGTAGTACCAAAACAATAAGCTTTGGGATGTGAACAAACACTTAAAATTATGCAATTTTGTTGAGACCATAAAAAACATCCTCTTCTGAGCAGTTCCTGAGCCAGGGGATAAGGAAAATGATGGAACAGATAAGGGTACATAGCACATTTCAGTGAAGACTATAGCCATCATCCTTACATCGCTATTTTCTCACAACTGTTAGGTTACTGATCCATACTCTGAAATCTCAAATAGCAGGTGCATCTCTCTTAGCTTGCCCTTTTAGAAGGACGACTCAAGAGAAAATCAACACTAGCTTTCACAGCTCTTGGTGGCATCTTTACAATTCCAAAATGTTACGCCTCCCCTGCTACCCATTGCTTCTTGCAAAGCATTTGAAATCATGTCATAAATTAAAGATTATAAAACAAAGGCTTCAAAATAACTTAATTGTTATATTTATCATGGGGAAAATCTTGCATTGAATATTAAATACTATCCTTAAAGCCATTTGGTCATACAGAGAGCAACTATGGACATTTAGAAAAGCAAACATAATTGTATTTCCAAAGTGCTACTGAGATTAGAAAATGAGCCATCAGAGGTAAACAATCTTCTCCTCTACTCTGCCTCCACTTTCCGCATCTTGGAGGTTCTCAGGCTGGTGGTTCAGCAGCAGTGCATCTACCCGTGGTGTCTGGATGGATCCCTGGTTTGGAAGGCTTGTTTGGGGACCCTGGGTCTGCGATGCATTCAGATCTGTAATGCACAAGAGAAGGGCATGTAACAATGCATCTTCTGCCATGCCTGTGCCATCATAAAGAGCAAATTCTGCCTTTTCATTAGCACTATTTTCTAGTTTGCTGCATCTGTCTAGAAGGGAACACACTGCTGTATTACAAATAATACTACAGCCTGGTGAGAGATACCTTACTCAAGCTTACTGCAATCTGTTCCAAGTCTGTCCACTGTCATCCGAGGGATGATCACTGTCACTATTTTAACAATAAAAGAAATTTATACCCATACTTCACTAACCAGACACACAATGATGGAAAGGCGTAAATGCTGTCAGAGTTGGGCTGGAGAGAAACATACAGCACATAATTAGTAACTTTATTAGCAATAATACAATTGTAAAATTAATAGTTTCCATCATTACACAGAATTTTATTTGCAAGCCTTCCTTTTACAGGTGAAAAACAACTGAGTAAACCCAGTTAGAAGTCTATTCGACTGGCACTTGCAGTCTGTAACTGATGCATAACTATTCAGCTTTTTCTGCCAAGTTCATCGGTGTTTATTTGCACAAACTACATACTCTCTTCTTGTCTCAATCCCTTAGGTGTGACATGGAGATAATACTTGAACCCAAAGGCTAAGAAATTATTTCACAAGGATCTTCATTGTTATCTTTCCAGTTTTCTCCTGCAAATGCAGAGAATCAGGTACTTGTTTTCCAGCATTGAGCTCTGAAGGCTTTTGTGATGATCTGTGTACTACCTAAAAATAACCTTGGTTGGGTCTTCTCCCTCGTCAGCCTTCTGTACCACTTCAGGCCCTCAGGAACTACACCTTAGTAGTTGGCTTTTCTACATCTGTATTTCTGCAAAGCACTTTTTACCATAAAAACAAGCTGCATAACAAGGGAGCGTGTATCCCTGTACCCAAGGACGAGAAAAGTTGCAATGGACAAGCTGCAATACTTTTCAGCGGAATCTTGGCAAGAACGACCTCTGCTATTACATCAGGAGGGATACCCTCTGCAAAAAGGACTCTACAGGAAGAAGGGGAGCTTGGCACCCCTCCCACACCATGGGTAGCCCCAAAAGTAAGCAAACCCAGCACTGGGGTCCTTTGAGCCTTGGTCATTCATACAGAAAGCTAAAAAGACATTTAATGCCTGCTCTGGTCCCTAGCCCTTCTCACACATATGTGCAATGAAAATCTGTTATAAAGGAGATATTTGGTTTTTTACACACCATGTCACTCTAACTGGCAGCAATTTAAAATGACACCTGCCCACATTTGGCATTCCCCCGGCACATGTGGCTTTCACTAGTCTTGTTCACTGAGGCAGGGGGTTAAGGCAAAACAAGCTTGCTGGCACCCTGCAAAGCCTAGGCTCCCTGGCTGCTCCCTGCCATGAGACGTATAGAGCGGTGAGAGGTGATTATATAATGGGTGTGTGGGAACACACCATATCGCTGCCTCTGCCTTCAGCATCTTCTCCTCTTTGATATTCACACAGCTGGGGGGAGCAAACAGGCTTTGGGGCTTTGGCTCCCAGCATAAGCCACATATATGTTATACCTGCTGCTGAGACTGAAGGGTTGGTGGCAGGGGCAAGGTATTTATACACAAGCAGTGCTTGGTCATAGTGGGATGACACAGGTTGTTAAGAAAATTAATCCCAAATTCCCTTTCTTTTACTGTTTTACACTGGATTTAAAGCATCAAGTTTCGGTCTTGGTGAAAATCCAGAGTAAGTCTTGATTGCAGGCGAGTTCTTTGCAATATGTAACACAGCAGGATTTGACTCCCTAACTTGCTTGAACAGTCCTGCTTCATTAAAGGTGACTTTTGCATTTATTTCTTTTTGACACCCATATTAGAAAAAGATTACAATTTGCAGCAACAGAAGAAAGCAGAAATATCCTACATCTGCTTTTCTTTATGGAAATTGTATACGTCAGTTTTATTTATTTATTAAAAAGAGCCCTACCAGTGAAAGGTCTTCAACCTCTAAACACTTATATTTTGGGGTAATTCTACCCACATTAACATTCCTTTTAAGTCCTGTGAGTCTATTCACCTTAAAGTTATGTGCGTAAGAATATCAGGCAGTAAGCACTTATTTGAGAGATCTGTTTCCAAAGTTTATGAAGTACGTAATTGGAGAAGCCTATTTACAAATTTGAAAAAAAACCAGAAAAGAAAGAGAAACACCTTACATGCAGTTATTTTCCACCATCAAAACTAAACAGTAATTGCTTCACCAATTAAAACAGTAGCTGTTTCCAAACCATTTCTCATTAACTGTTACAACTCTAAGCAGCAGAGCTGAGCAGTGGAAACTGCCAGCGTTCTGGAAAAACAAATCAGATTCTGTCACTACCGAAATAAATGATTTATCACTAGTTTAGCTGATTTTTTATTCTCTCCCCCTCCCAAATTCTGTTGCATCCAGAGAACCTGAACAGCAGAAGAGCACCCAGGAGGTGAGAGCCCAGCTGCTGCTAGGGTGACAAGTGGCTTCTCAGGCTGGAAAGGTTGTGCTTAATCCAGCTGAGGAGGGAAGGGGATGGTTTTGGCTGTGCTTCAGGTGGCACTCAACACAGGCTCTGCCGAATGAAAGCACAATGTGTCCCTGGGCCAACATACTCAGCCTGCCGGTGGGGAGAGTGCCTGCTCTCTCCCTACCAGGTGCCATGCAGGAAGCAGCCGAGCCAGGAAACCAGCTGGTATTGCAGGCAGCAGCGTGATATGTCCGAGAGCAGCTGCTTCAGGAGGGTGGAAGAACTGCCAGAATTGGTAATAACAGCCTCAGGTGAAGGGTAAGTGGGGAAAGGGGACCAATCCACCAGCCAGTACCAGTTCTGCTTATGCAGAGCAGCGATAGCTGCCAAGAAGCCTCTCCTGAGCTCCCTGGTGCAGCATGGGGAAACTGGCTGCCCTTGGCCCCAAGCAGGAGAATGGTGGGAGAAATCCTCCTCTTTAAAGGCTCTCCCAAAACAGAGAAGAAACCTCCACAACAAGCCTTGTGCAGCCTACTAAAGAACTCTGAGAGCTGAGGATGCTCAAAAAAAAAAACAAAACCAAAAAAACCCCCCAAACCAGTTATCCATGCAGACAGCAAGGCAGAGGAAGGCTGGCAAAGGGGGCTTCTACCAGAAAGCAATGGCCGGGAAGTTCTCCCATGCTCCCCAGGCAGGTGGGGCACCCATGGGAACCTCCCCAGCCCCATTCTCTGCTGTGCTATGACTGACAGTCGTCAGAACCCTGTATGGACCTCGAGCTACATAAATAAGGACCATCAGCCTTTTATGAGCCTCCTTCGTTGTGACTGGAATCCACCTGCCAACAACATCAGCCACAAAATGACACTTTGTATTATTCCCTTTCTTTAAATTCAGCATTTACTCAGCCTTTCTTCTGCTTCCTTCCAACCTGCCGAGTGATGCTCGGGCAGGCTGTGTTCAGCTCAACAGCGCACCCACCAGCCTAGTACCCAGCAAAACTGCTCCCACTGCCTATGCCCGCACCCCCCCTCCTGCCTAGGCTGGGCTCTGCCCCCTGTCTTGTTCCTGCACAGAAAGGACAAGCGAAGTTGACTGTACCTGGCCTCAACCTTCCTCTTGCTCATTCATACCTAAGGCACACAATTTTTCCTTCATATTTACGTAAGTGCAGAAAAAAATCCCATATTTCCAAAGCTTTAACAATGCTGAGCTGTAGCTCAGACCCTTCCATAGGGTCTTCTGTGAGACTCCCAGCTCCCACTCCCTCCAACTTCTGCAGCAGCCACGGGCTGTTGGCATCTCACTGCACCTTGGCCCCTGGAGTTTATGTGCAAACTGAAACACCATTTAACTGCTTCTCAGTTATGCAAAATTTATTTCTCCTACAACACTCCAGGTAACTCTCTTCTAAAGAGCTAGATCCGCAGATGCACCATGTATACCCTAGATAAAAAATAAACAGCTGACCAGAAAGATCCACTTTTTCAGTGTTGGGCTGGTCAAAGTACCCAGCAAAGAGGGATGGGCTTGAGGCTGGAGACCAAGTATTTGGTGATCTGCGACAGCACTTCAACGTTTTGGGGCAGTGCAGCTTGTTCAGGCCAGCAGTGCCACACCACAGCACAAAATACCACTTAAGCCCAGCCCCTCTTCCTTTTTATCTAAGCTGAGACCATTTCATTAAATAAAGAAAACCCAGGCATTCCCTGTTGTCTCCCCCACCAATTTTCTCAAAAGGGGTTAGAGGCTGTTTCTAACAAATTCTGGAAAAAAATCACAAATTCTCTCATGCACACAGACCCATACTGCCAAATCCCACATTAAAAACAAATCCAATTTCTTCCCCATTCTCTATGAGTTTAGCCCCAGTACCATGAGGACAGGTATCAAGAAACTGCAGAGAGACACTACCTCAAAATAAAAATACTTTTCTAGGCAACCTAAATACAACAATAACAGCAGACTGCAGGCCCTGCAGTGCGTGAGGCCAGCTTTTACAGGAATTTTTAAGGACACCTCAGTTCTCCAAATGGGGTCTGGGTCCAAACTAAGAGAAACAACAGCTCCTGGCTAACAACATGCTAATGTTGTATGGGAAATGAAAAAAGGTGGCATTCAGCATCCTAACTACCATACCCTACCCTTCCTGTAGCACTAAGAGACAGGATTAGTGGCACTGCATATACTCGGAAGGTGAAGCACAAAGCAATGGCATTTGCAGGAATGCGAGATCAATACATACCAAAACACACACAGCCCATGCTCCTGGAGGAGGGGGATACAATAGCCAAGTAAACAACTCATTAGTCACACCGATTCTCACCTTCCATCTGTTGTCATAGGATGTAAGCACTTCCACATCAAATAAATGCCACAGATTTTCTCCTTCACCCCTCTCCTCTCCCCCGAGGATCTGAGCTCTTCAGGTAAGCCTGGAGTGCCCACAGTGATGATTATGGGAAGGATAGGAAGACATTATCCAGGTACTAGGAAACACTCCAGGCAAAAAAGCCCTCTTAAGTCTCTGTGGTTTTAATAGAAAGTCCTCAGTTTTTCTCCTCCAGCTCTGACCCTAATTTCACAGCATCACAGGATAATTCAAATTGGAAGGGATCTTAGGAGGCCTCCTATTCAAACTCCTCCTTAAAGCTGGGTCAGCTCTGAGGTCAGGCCAGGTTGGATACTTGGGTTTTTTTCCTTCCCAGCTGTTTAAAAGAAAAAAAGGGGGGCGGGGGGAGGGGGGAGACTCAATACATGGATTTTGCAGAAACTGCACATATACACTGAATTAATTTGCTGTGACTTCCAGAGATCTGTGTCACATGGTGGCCCTCTTTACAAAATAAAATTTCATTAAATGAAGAGAGATTTATGCCACTTTTAGCAACAAAAATGTTAAAGATTCTCAAAACAATTACTCCTCTGAAAATAACATATAGAGTTAGGTTTTGGTTTTACCATTTATTTATAATAACTGGTACCAGTTTTTATACCAAGTTCATCTGGACTGACAGCTGACACATCAACTTCAGGCCAAAACTATTTGAAATGGCAGAGCTGCTGTATTTAATCCCCCCTGCTGGCACTCATGCATAATGCAAAGCACAAGCAGACACCTAAAAAACTCTGCTAAGTCTACTGGGTCTGGGATATTCAGAGGAATTCAAGGGCAACAGGCTCTCATTTGCCATTACAGTTCAATAGCAAACGGCAGCCTAACTCTCATGAGCTCCACGGAGAGTCCCCACCAACAAATTCCACCACACCTCTTTGTCTCTAATGATGCTCCCAGTGGTTTCCATGCAGATTCATTACCGACAGACGATTCCCCAGGGAACTCCAGGCCCCTCTCCCTTTCCTCCCAGTCATGATTGCTTTTTTTAGCGCCTACTAAGACTTACCCAATTTGAGATGGATTTTTCCATACCACTGGTTCAGTTGTTTATGGAGCTGGTGGTTGGTGGGAGAAAGGGAACACCACGCAGCAGCACTGCACCCACTGGGGCCCTGGGACAGCCAGGACACCGCTGCTGCTATGTGGGTTCAGACCACTCGGTACAGAAAAGGCATTTAGAAGCTTTGAGGATCTGAGGACAATTCCGAGCAGTTTCACTGGGAGTCGAGATCCCAAATACCATGGAGAAATCGCATCTCAGTAAATCTGATTTCACAGAAGGAACTGAATTTGGTACTGGGTCTCAAAACACTGGGAAAAATATTTTGACCCTGAAGCTACCAAGGAAATAGCTAATCCATTTCCCAGCTGACCGAATAAGGTAGGAAATCAATCTGAGAATTTTAATGCTGCCATTTACTTTTGACCAGCCCAACCCAGTGAAAAAGCAGCAGCTGCATTTCTTAGGCAAACAAGCACCTTCGTGAAGAAGAGGTCTTTTCACAAAAAGCAGATGAGCAACTAGATCGTAATAGGTCCTACATTAATTAGTCTCATCAGGTTTTGGTGCTTTTTTTGTTACAAGATAGAGGACAGAAAGAATTCAAAGTCTATGATGAATAAGGTCTGCAACATAGCTCTTCTTCACATCTGTACTTTGCATTTTTTGATCATAGTAAAATTACTGGAAATGTCATTATTCTGCATGTCTCTGTTCTTTGTTTAGTTGTTGGCTTAGGTAAAACAGTGCAATTCAGTTTTCAGGTTTTGCCTCATAATTCTTTAGAGTTTGGTCTAGAGAATTTGGACCAAATTCTTGGCTAAGACAAAATTTACATTTATTCCACTAAAACTGCTTTATCACAAAGCTCTATAATGGTTCCAACTAATTTATCTGATACCTCTCTTAAAGCTCCAGGTTTTGGAGTCATGTGATGATGCAGCCATCATTTCTTTTATTAAAGCCCAGTAAGCACACTATTTCTAACATTATCAAAGGAAAGATTTTTAAAATAGCTCAAGCTCAGACATTGCCAGTGATACCACTTTAACATCAAGTTCATAGCATGCCTCTAGGTTGAAATAATTTAAAATTTTAACCTACTTACATGGCTACGTTATCAGTTGTGTTGGCTTTAAAGCACACGGATTCTAAACTATTTTTGGCATACTGTTTTTTAATACATACCAATAAGAAAGACTTAAAAATAGGTCTGACTTGAAATCCTAACTTGTCTGTGCATTAAATACCCACAGTCTCACCTTGGCAGGGCATACTGCCTGCCAGCTGTCTGCTTCTACTTAATATTAATTTATTTAGGTATGAATTCCCTATTAAATTGTCTTTGTGCTAAGCTTTGAAGCTTTAGATGGTCAATTACAGACACACACATGGTCCAACAGGTATTCTGCTAACAACAAACACATGTTTTATTGACCTACTTCTTTTCCAGCTCATTAAACACAGCTGTGCTCAAATGATCAAGAGAAAATAACCATAAAATCCCAAGAACACCCTTCCTATAAAGGATCAGAAGGAACATGACCAGCTGCCGGCGTGGGGCCGCTGCTCCACCCCGCACGCAGCAGCGTGCCTGCTGCGCAGGGCACCTCTCCAGGACCAGGGACGACTCGCCTGTCTGCTGACCATCACAGCGGGAAAGCTCGGGGAAAATCCTACAGCCTCTTCATTCGGGTGTCTAATGTGGGTCTATCTGAAGTGGGCTGCAACTGTCTCCCCCCAGCCCATAATCTGCAGAAGACATTTGGCCAGCGGGCTGAAGTCAAAAAAAACTGTGGGCAGTGTACCCACACTCCTGATAGAATGCTTGCTGGAGAAACAGAAATCCCATAAAGTTACAGACCCAAAGCAGCATCTCAAAGACTCAGCAGACTATGAAACCAGCCCCCCTTTCTGCCACCAGCCAGTATATCCCCACACCTCCCTTGCCCGCCATCCCAATTTGCACCCTGCAGGTAAAACACTGCGGTGAAGCTTCCTCTCCCTCCCTCCTGAAGAGAGAAACAGTTAGCATTAAGCCTGAAAAAACAATGTCTCTGGCACATAATTTCACTCCCTTTGAAACAAAACGGGACATTAACACATCAAAACTATTCTTTTGAGTTCTCTGTTACCACAGACAGACATTATTGTGCTGATTAATTTTGCTTCATATTTTAGGGATGGTTTTGATTTTATTTTTTTTTAAACTACAATTTTGCTTTGAAATAAACATTAAATCAAAGACCTTGGCAAGCAATACATTTAGTCCCCAGCTTTTGGCCAGTCTTTCAGGTGCAACACAAAGGAGAGTGCTCTGGACTTTGGCAAACATTTTCTTGAGTAGCAGGAGGGCACAACTCTGTTACAAAAGCCAAAAGGGGGAGATCATTTATAAAACACTCTCAAGCCTCCTCCTAAGTGCCTTGGGTTTATATGGTAGTTTCCTAAAAACAGACCAGATCCATCACTTCTTACTCATAAAAGCTGATGAGATCAAAACTCAAAGTAAGTGGCTGAGGAATACTATGCCAATATACAGAATTGCTGCAGAAGCAAAAAATAAGGCAAAGGATCTGTTTCAAATCAATTACATGCTAATCTTACCCTTTAATAGAAGCTGCTTCTTGTTGATTAATGCAGGAAAAAAATATGGGCAGCACTATAAAAGTAAGCATCTGAGAGAAACTTCTTACCTGATAGTCACAGAGATACTTGTTCTCCCCTGAGCGACAGGGAAATAGTCACTAAATTTTGACTGCAGTTTGAGTATTAGCATGGCCATTTTTATCCATTTTTAGTAAGGCTGGCAGGAAGCATATGCACTGATGTTTTCTTCTTGCAGTCATTGAAAAAAAAACAGCAGAAATTGAAAAGTTGCACATTCCCCAAGTTTTGCATCGTAAGCATAGGAAGTTTCAGGGTGTGATCAAGTATTTTGAAGTGGGTGCCCTTTTTAATTGTTTGCTAAATGCTCTGTGAATACATAACTGCTGTGAAAACAGTTTGCATAAAAACTAAGGGGAAAACTGTACATCAAAGTCAGAAAAAAGCACAATTATCAAATAAGCATGTGCCTCCATCCCTTTAGCCAAGCGCTTTCCTTGAGTGCAATGCTGATCTTACCCTCAAGCTCAAATTCATCATCACCTCCTTCTACCTTGCCTTTACTGCAAGTTGTCTTTGTCTCTAGTCTCGCAGCTGTGCCTCTGTAGACCCTGTCTCTGCTTTGGTCTGACTCCCTCTGCTGCCTTCCCACTCCCTTGTTTCAGGCACTGCAGCTCTGCACCAGTCCCATCTCACGACTTCAGAGAGCAGGCTGCTTCCCCACAGCAGAAAAAAAGTGATGCTATGTTTTAAAACACCCTCCTGCATTCATTTTCACCTTCAGTTCAAAACGCAGAAGCCTTTCTTAGACCTTCATCCCCTTCCCATTGCCGCTGTGCTGTAATGGCAAGCTCCTCTGCATAGGAGAGCTTCGCTGCAGTTCCTGCTGTCAGCAACTACTATCATGCAATTCTCAATCTCAATTAAAAGAAGAAAAAAAAATATCTCTTTTCATCCTTGCCAAATCTACTAGTTTCCCTGTCTGCCATGTATTCTTTAACACAGAATATATTCAATTACTTTTAAAGGCACACGGATTTCTTTTATTTTTCTATGGCAGACCCTAAACGAATACAGCCAAATCACATTTACTTTTTTATCATTTGTGTTCCAGCTCTAGATCAAACTTCCAAGGGACGCTCAAGGAATCTCAGCAGGTGACTGTTGGAAGTCTTGCTATTTGATTAAACTAAAACCAACTTCCATACCAGCACCAACACTCCTCCTCTCTGCTACCCCACTGAAAATTTACACCCAAAGGAAAGTTTTCTATAACATCTGGGGAGGCAGAACAAGATAATTCACGAAATCTTGTCTAGTAGTTTGGCTATGGCCACTACAATTTATGTGGAAGGCAACCGGGTGCTCCTGTGATGAATGCCAGTAAAAGACAGACAATCTTCCCCAGTTTCTCAATAAATATTTAACAGCAGATGCTGCTGAGGAGGTTTCATATTACTAAGACTTCATTACTTTTACAAAACATGCTACAGGCCATTTCCTGGAATATGTAAAGTATTATACTAAATAATTAAAATGAGATTGTACTTTTCAAAATAGGCCAGACAGATACACTTGGTGATTCAGCTACATGATTTTACAGGGTGTGTTTGCATACTCAGTATCTTGCAAAATGTGATCATCCATAAACAGCTTCTCCCAGCCATTAGGATGCATTATTTATTCATACTTGTGCATCTATTTCAGGCTCTAACTCCATTATAAAATGTATACAAAACAATTTTAATGTACTAAAGCAGAGCACGCAACCAGGTCTCCACCCACAGATCACATTACCTGAGGAAAGCAGGGACCTCCCAAGGAATCTTCCTGACATCAAACAACAATTAGCAAGACTCTTGTTTTGTGACTGCTCTTCCTGAGAGATCACCTCTTTCCCTGCAGACTTGCTGCCAAAGTCACAGCTCTGCACAACCCTGAGCTGGAGCTGCTTCACTACAAACCAGTTGTCTGGCAAAAGACAACCTGCCCAGGGTTTTCTGCTTCAAATCATGATCCTTTCTCTCCTTCTACTTCCCTGAAACCCGTATCTATTGGAACAACCTTACCTAAATAAAGAACAAACGTGCATGTAAGAGATACAGGCCAAACCATTCCAGTTTCATTGGTACCAGTAATTCCACTGACTTCAAAAACCACTGCACTGAAATTGCAGGAACTGTAAATATGAGGAAAATGAGAAAGATTTGGCCATCGTCCTGTTGTTGTTCAAGAAGTTTGCAGGCAATGAAACCCTGAGTATGGTATGCAGATTTACACCAATACCAGTGGTACCTCAAAAGACAAGGATGGACAATCTCTTCACTCCATTCATCACCTTAAAGATGTGCACTACTTTAAACTTCCCTCCTAATGAATGAGGTCTAAATGAGAAGATATTAGAAAGAATAAAATCAGACAGGCATTACACAAGAAATTCTGTACTTACATTAAGCATACACAATAAAACCAGCACATCATGTAACTGCCTTAATTAAAAGGTTATGTAATACTGCTGCATCTACTGTAGTTATGTTCAGAAATGAGAAAAAGTATTTTGAGATGAGAAAATCAGTAACAGAACTACAAAACGCTAGTGCTGCAAAGCTGAAAAGTGTTACTTGAAATATATTAATTGTAGATAACATATAATGACATATTTTTCACTTTAGTATCACTCTGCCATGTGATTTAATCCCTTTTGCCATCTGCTTTAAACAAATGGCAGTGTTATTCCCAAGAGGGAAAAAATACTTCCCCTGTGATTCACTTCCACCAAGTATCCCACAGACACTGATGTCTTATGGCAGAGCACAAAACTCAGTGTTCTGTGCTGTCAAGAGAAGGCAAATTTGCTGTTATCTGTCGCACAGTTAAAAGTAAGATCTTACTTGTTCTAATAAATCAATGTGATTTTGAACTTGGGAGATGCGGGTGCTGATGTTACTCAACTTCATATTCTTCTATCCCCATTTCATTTTATTCTCATTATAACTTATGTTGAGCACTGAATGGGCTCTATGCTCACCTGTGCAGCCATCCATGCTAAGAGTAGAAGGGATATGTTGAACGCAGAAAGGGCAATTTGGAATTAATTGCATGTTCTCGATTTGGCATTACTCAATTAAAAAAGACAGAAAGTTTAAAGTAGCTCAAAGTATCACATCTGCTCAGGAGGCTCTCTAACAAACTGGCAGCTCCACAGTCATATCATCCTTTACTTTTAAAAGATTTCCCTCCTTCTCCTTCCCTCTTCTCAAGTGAAAGAGCAACAGAAAGAATTCACTCACTATGCAGGGCAAACAGTGCAAAAATAGCAATATTAAAAACATTGTGAAACACACCAGAAAAACTCAAAATAGGCAGAAAAACATCTTCACATGCCATTCCACAAGTGGTAAGAGGTTGTCCTGCTGTCGGCTAAGAAGGATGCTGTTTAAACAGGAGACATGTAAAGTGTGTGCCGTATGGGGCGCAATTACATTCCAGCTCAGAAGACAAACAGGTCAGATATACTCAGAAGGAGTTCACACAGCAGCAATAGTACAGAAATTAACTCACGACAGTCACATATGCAGAACTGTGAAGACTTTGTTTGTGGAAGTTAGTCATTATTTAACAGGTTCCAAGCAATGAAAGTGATCTTATTCAACAAGTCCTCAATATGGGATCCCATTAACCACCTCCAGTGCTGGCAGCAGTAGCTATGCTTATTTGAATAAGGCCCTGAGTTACTGAGCTTCACCCCTTGCCAAAATCCTGTGCTGACTTGGAACTGCAGGGAAACAGCTTGTACGTCTTCAGATGACTTTTTAACACTGTAGTGCAAAGCGTATTTCACCTGGTCTTTACACTTGCATCAGCTTTACATTGTACACCTCTTCTGAATGTAACAAACCTGGCTTACACAATATATGAGAAAACAGCTAGGCCCATACAGCACCATCCTCCATATGATGCAAACATATGCAGGTACTTTTACACAGTGTCATTAGGCTACAGCTGATGTTAAGGTAGCCAAAAAATGTGTTGTTCTAAACCTCATCTCAATAACCAATGGGAAACTAAAACAAATGAATCTGATCTACAGTTTTAAGAACTAGTTCAACAGCACAATCACCATTTACACAATCTGCCTTAAGGAATAGGACGGGAATTTCTTATAAAGAATAAGGGGGGGAAATGGAGTTATAGGATATTACTCATTGTTTCTGGGGTTTTTGCTTTTTCTATTGTAAATTAAATATTTTACATATCTGGGAACCACTTTCTTTGATGAAAACCACTATAAACAGATTATTTTGCCAAAATCAAGCTATCTCATTTGCTTATATGCATGTATGTACAAATTTCTGTCCTTTAAAAAAAGATTAAAATAACATTAATCAAAGAGCCCCATTTCTGCTCCCTGGTTTTGCATTTGCC
This sequence comes from Pandion haliaetus, assembly GCA_013401275.1. NCBI lineage: Eukaryota > Metazoa > Chordata > Aves > Accipitriformes > Pandionidae > Pandion > Pandion haliaetus. Next base: position 155,467 of record VYZV01015583.1, on the reverse strand, counting down.
TGTTTATGGAGATCACAGGTTTTTCTATGTTCCCCATAAAGTTTTAAACTGTATTTTTCACTTCATCATGCATAAAGATTTTTCATGCTAACACTGCAAATGTCTGGGGGAAAAAACCTCCCACAGTCAAGTTTCAGTGCAGTTTTCCAGATCTATCACTTTTCGACTCTATTCCTGTAGCTACAACATCTGAATAAAAAAAAAAAAAAAAAAAAAGGCAATACCAATAAACAATGCTGTTCACTTCAAAGCTTAAAAGAATTAAAATTGCACTGATTCCTGAAATCAAAGAGGTGAATCTATAGGTAAATCCTTAGGCATCACTTCGGCTAGTTAACCTGACATGTCAATCAAATGCAAGAGTAATTTATTCAATTCTCAGTCTAGTCTGACACAAAACCTATACTTCCCCTGATTCCTAATTAGCCAAAGTACTTGTCTTCTTTCATGCAGATAATTTCATAACCATTAGTGTAAAGCATTAACACATTTTTTCTTTCAATCATATTTTCCTCCTGTTGACTGACACACCTTTTCTAGCGAGTGTACTTGTGCCAGTTTCAGCTTTGTGGGAACTTGCCCCAAGGTCTTTAGTAAAGTTCCCTTCCATACACATAAAACAATGATAGATACTCATGATGCTAGCTATGTGAAGAGACATATGTCTTACCTTAGAAAATATGAATGGAAAATTATGCACTGGAGGAATGTAGCCATTTCCATCCGAGTGTATTTACGAAGCTAAATTGCATAGTACTTAACATATGGTAGAATGCAGCGTGATTAACTCCTTGACAACATGTTCAGGTGGTGCTTCTCATTAAATAATTTAAGGAGTTTTTGACAGGCCAGACTACTTACAGGATGCCTAATAATTCTAGGAGAATTAATCAAAACCAAGAAATTCCTTTTGTGTACACACAAAACTTACTATATGCAAGATCTGGCCACCTGGTATGTGGCTATTTCCAGTAAACCATACACAGTATTTGTTTCTTAGTTCTATTGACTTACTACTTAGTAATGTTTTTTGAAAGATGGTTATGAGACTTTATACATAAAGCTGGTTGAAAAATGCAGGAAAATGTAATGAAACATTCACCCACATGAAAATATTAAAAGCTTCAGCTAACTTTCAAATTCTTTCTAGTCTTTCTCTCATTGCATCTCTATTGGTTTTCCTTCACAGTGATTGGAACTGACTATGTCCTGTAGAGGTGTCAGGAAATGGAGGCACAAGGTCAGAGACTTTCTTAAACTCTGCTAAACTCTCTAGGAAAAAAGCACAGCCAAAAAAAAAAAAAAAACCCAACCCCCAAAAAAGGAAATCAGCTTCCTTGTATGAAACTTTTGTACTGCTCAGATTGATTCACATTGCTTAGGAACACGTGATTTATTTCATTTCCATGTGCAGAGCCATTTTCTGGGGCTTTGGATGCCATCTGTCTTTCAGGGGGAAGTTTAGTGTTTTTCTCATTGCCCACTCCCCATACGGTGGCTCCTGCTGCATGTCAGAAGCAAGTGTGAATCGTGCAGACTCATGCACTGCACAATCAGAGCATAGAATACTTGTCACCCTCCAAATCACAAATGCAACTGTGGAACGTGATGGCATATCTCTCTGGGGGAGGCTCTCAGCCCTGCCTGCACCAGCAACACGCCAGGGGGCTTCGCAGCACCATCTGCACCATCAGGATGCTGCATGGATTTGCTGCACTGCTTTGCCAAAGGCACCTTGTGACTCAATCAAGGCAGTAACTGCAGGTTTTACAGACATGACATAGCCAGAGAGACACTAGCCTGTTACTCTACCTCTTGGGCAGGCTTTGTAGCCAGTGCTGGTCCCAAACCTGCTGGGACTGCATCACTGCCCTGCTACCAGGGCAAGATAAGGATGTCTACACAAGATGCACTGACAGCCACTGAACACAAAGCTGGCCCATTGTAGGTGAAGGGCATCTTTACATAGAGAAGCTCCACCGGCTTATCTTAGAATCAGTGCAATTAAGCTGGTACAAGACAGTTTAATTAAACCAGACACTCTCATGTGGGCTCAGTAGAAAGCATCCTGGTTAGCTTGCATCTGAATGTTTGCCAGTGCAAGCTAATCCACTTTTGAGAGGTTTAAACCCACATATGTGTTCCTTTTCAAATTTGCGCTACCTTAGCTAACCTATTACTAAAATGACAACTTCAGTCAAACTAGAACAAGTTTCACCAGGGTAATTATTTAGGCATTTTTAGAAATATTAATCTCTTTTACTAATCAGCTTGGTTTGCTGATTGTCATGATGAGGCTAGCCTGCCCTACCTTTGATTATAAAATGCTATTTTGGCAATCCATGCACCAAGGACTAGTAAGGCTGTAGTGGATGCCTGCTTAATACATTACAAGGAGTACTAAGGAGCAAGTTCCTTAATCAAGGACTTTTTATTTGAACAACTTCAAGATTTGACCTAAGACAGTTAAAAACCATTGTACCTGTGTATGTTTTCAACTTCTGATCCTGCTGCCCACTGGTCTTAGCTGTGACCTGACCTGCATGCAGCTGATCTTAGGACAGAAGTCATCCTGCACTGCCAGCTGCAGAAAAATGGGAGCTCAGGCATTGCTGCAGTGTTGACTTGCCATATCTTACCTGAATTTCACAACTGTGCAGGAAAACCCCACCAGATTACTTAATCTATTACACCAAAAGTGCACCATTGTCCCCTAAGACTTTTAGCTGCTGTGTTTTTACATACTGCTCTACAACTCTCACAATAATCAAAGAATGCAGACACCAAATCAGATTAAAACCAGGATTGTGCAACATCAGAAATAAAACCCAGATAGTTTAGAGTTTCTCATTAATGTATTTTTAAGTTCTTCAGGGCATTTTCAATGCAATGCAGTGCTCAAATAGGTGTCCTCTTCCACTCATTTTGGTAGCCACCATCAACAACTGTCATGCAATCTACCTATCTTTTGGGGGTTCTGGTAAAACACAAGAATAAAGAAAGGTAACGCAGTAAGAGTGATTTTTACTAACATGGAAGCTTATTGTCAAAGATTGTATTACCCCTTAAAAGTGATGCAATTTTCTTTCGACAACTATGGAGTCTTTCAAGGTAATTTCATTTCATTCTCAATGAAGAAAGAAGAGGGTGTTTGACCACTGATTATCATTTTTAGATGGTAAATCAAAAGTTATTCTAACTAGAAATCATCAAGTAATGCACATATGTTCTAAAACAGCCAATAAAATGCACTTGAAACAGTAAGACTGACTTCAGCTTGAAAAAAAAAAAAGTAAAAAAGCATTGGGAAAGGATTTTGAGGGAACAACATTCTGAGTACTGTGATGCAGACACAAACAGGGGGGTTCTGGCTTTTTTTCAAAAGTTTTCTGTATTTCTGTTCTGCTCATTTTCTCACCCACCGTCAACAAGCTTGCAAAGTGGCATGCAAAAAAAAAGTTTTAGCAAAATCTATTGCTTCCACCACTACAAGCCATCTTCATTCCTAGGACTATTCATTCTGAGAGGTAGCAAACTGCCCATACTACTTGTTAATTAATAAAGTGTCATTACCATTATTAAAGGCATCCTTGTTGGTTTTGCTGGAAAAAGACATCTGCTGGTAAGGACCAGTAGATTTCCACAGTGCACTGGTTACCGTTGGCTGACAAGAAGTGTCCACTTTGAGGTCCACCTGATTTTCACTCGTCCTTGGTCTATCAGAATTTGAGATGTTCAGCCCATATACACCATCCTCATAAACGAGAGAAGATTCTGATCTGTTGAGACTGCTTAGAGACACATACACAACAGCTTCATTTAAGTAGAATGTATTTTCGCCATGTAAGCTGTCCGACTGATTATGTCCCATTATCTGCAGAAGGGGGAAAAAAACCCAGAGAACAGCATTTTCACTTTTGTCCAGCACCAGAATCATAGAATCACAGAATATCTCAAGTTGGAAGGGACCCATAAGGATCATGAAGTCCAACTCCCTATTCCACACAGGACCACCTAGAACTAAACCATATGACTATGGGCATTGTCCTGAAGAATCCTTATACCAGGATACATAAAATTAACTGTCAGGCAGAATGGGGATTCATAGCAAATAGTCACCTCATTTCCCAGAAGTTAACCTCAAAACATGTTAAATTGGTTGTGCTTTCAGGAATAAACAGTGATAACCTAGTACATTTTGCCTTAGCTCCCCTCAAAACACAAGAAAACTCAGTAATAATTGCAAAATAGCAAATAACAAAGGGCTACTACCTGGGATATACTAAGCATTGCTGACTCCTTTCAGGGGGTTAATTTTTGCCCCATGGCTCAACGAGGTACCACTTCACATATGTAAATCTCTGTACAATGCAATCCAAAAATAACACTGTACCTCACGTAGACAGGTAATCATAGAGAACAGGACTGCAGCAGTCAAATTGGGGATGGCAAACAGCATGCAGCAAGCAGCCACGGCTTCCAGGGGCTGAAAATGCAACTCCTACAAAGACTCCCTGCCTGCAGGTGTTTATCAAGGCTGAGCTCACAAAAAAGCAGCAGTAGCAGTGTGAGTTACTGCAATGTTTGGTCATCCAAAATGAGCTAGGTTCAGTATAATGGTGAAAACACTAGGCTGCAAATACTGGCTGACTGGCAACCACTCAGCCAGCCCTGCTGTTGCAGGGAGTATGGTAGTGAAAAACACAGGACAAAGATGATCCCAAGGCCTGGAATGCATTCAAAGCCATGCAGTTTACTTGAAATAAAAATACAAGTAGTCTTACACATGAAATATTAGATTAAGAACTACTACTCTTTGACACTCAGCATTTCATTATTTTGCGTCTCCGTCTGTGCAATTCTGACCATCCCTGCATCAGGCTATCATTCAACTTTCTCTCCTCAGAAGACTTCAGAAGTCCCATCCGTTAAAACTGACAGGCAAGTTCAGTTTTGGTTTTATCATCCAATTCTTAAGCACTGCCAAACAAGTCAAAATTGTACTGCAAGCTATACTAGTAAGAAATGCCTTTGTTGTTTGGGCTGGGCAAGCATGTATGAATAAGTCATGTTCGCACGGTGTTCACTAAAGCCAGACAAAAAGGTTAGAGGCCAATCTTTCACCCCCTCACACAGGCACAGGCTTAGATGCCGAACAGTCACTGCCTGTTATGGGTCAGTTGCCAGCTGAAAAACTAGGGAGGTGATGGCGCAAAGAAAGGCTCTACAGATTTTCTTGTGAAAACAAAAACCTGAGGGGAAAAAAAAAAAAGCTGTTTGGGCCAGTGAGCTTTCAATATATGCAAAAGCCAGGCAAAATGTTTTGATTTTCAGGTGCTTTAGAGAACAGCAATGGAAATCAAGACCATACTCACCGAGGCAGGGACTAGAAGCCAGGTCCCAACTGGCAGGTGAGCACCCAGACAGTTGAGTTCAGAGTCAGCCTCTATCCTTCACCCTCAACAAAAACTTAATCATTTTAAGTATTAAATGCTTAAGCAGCTTCAGAGCTACTTTAAATTGCATCCCCTAATAATGACCATCGCCAAGGAATTATACTGTCAGGGATGGAGCCACACACCAACTTCCTCCCCTAATGGGCTGCTCCTTTCAGGGGAAGGCCTGACACATGGGGTTCACAGGAGCCTGGAGCTTCCCACTCCTGGAGCAGCCACGTTTCCTCACTGGAGACAGTGTTGTTGCCCAGGAACAAGGATAGCAGCCAGACTTCACTAAAAGCTTTGTATGTGTCAAGCATCACAATAATTTAGCTTTCCTACAAGAGGCAGGACACACAATGTATCTTGCAAACACAGCAGCAAAGCAGAATAAAACACGGATTCTCAGAGTTTCCATCCCTTCAATTTAATACCCATCCGTCTGAGTTTGGCTTCAGTAGGGCACCCAGCTTAAAAATCACAGAATGGTTGAGACTACAAGGGACCTCTGGAGGTCATCTGATCCAACCCCTCTGCTCAAGGAGGGCCACCCACAGCAAGTTGCCCAGGACCATGTCCACATGGCTTTTGAATATCTCCAACGATGGAGACTCCACAACCTCCCTGGGTAACCTGTTCCATTGCTCAGTCACCCTCACAGGAAAAAAAGTGTTTCCTGATGTTCAGAGGGAACCTCCTGTGTTTCAGTTTGTGCCCATTGCCTCTGGTCCTGTCACTGGGCACCACTGAAAAGAGCCTGGCTCCATCCTCTTTACACCCTCCATTTAGGTATTTGTATACATTAATAAGACCCACCATGAGCCTTTTCTTCTCCAGGCTGAACAGTCTCAGCATCTCCTCACAGGAGAGATGCCCCAGTCCCTCAAACATCTTTGTGGCCCTTCACTGGACACCCATCTCTGCCTGGCCCCACTCCACCCTCTCCACACCCCCCACCCCGTAGCTCTATGTGTCTCTTGTACTGGGGAGCCAGAACTCGACACAGTACTCCAGGTGTGGCCAGAGTAGAGGGGAAGCATCACCTCCCTTGACCTACTAGCAACACTTTGCCTAATGCAGCCCAGGAGACCATTAGCCTTCTTTGAGGCCAGGGCACACTGTTGGCTTATGTTCAGCTTGGTGTCCACCAGGACCCACAGGTCCTTTTCTGCAAAGCTGCTTTCCAGCTGGGTGGCACCCAGCATATACTGATGCATGGGGTTGTTTCTTTCCGGGGCAGGACTTTGCACTTCCACTGGTTAAACTTCATGAGCTTCAAACAAAGCCCTTGTATATGCCTGAGCTTCAGCTTCCCACATGCTCACTCGTTATGTTACCAACCAACAAAACCCAGATATACTAGTCTGTTCAACAAGGAAGGTCTCTCTATGTCTGCAGTTGGGGATATAATTATGGCGGGGAATCACACACCTCGTAGCTCCCTGTGGATGACAACAGGCTACTTTGTTGACCGTGCTTCCAGTGCCAGAGCAGCTTCTTCTGCACTTTCACAGTGTCTCTTTCTCTCTCCACCATTTTCTGGCCCTCCTGGAGCCTCTCCAAGCTCTGCTGGTACTCCTGCAGCTGCAGCGCCAGTCCCTTTCGGCTCCTCTCCAGCAGCTCCTCCTGGCACCTGCACTCCCTCTCCCACTGCCCCAGCCGGCCCTCCCTTGCCTCCTGCTCCCGCTGCCGCTGGTCACATTCACGTAGCCACCGCTGCTGCTCTTGCTGAAACTGCTGCTTCAGCTTGTGTATGTTGGCCAGCTCCACCCTTTGTTTTTCCAGATTCTGGCATTTTTCTTGTTCCAGAAGGAGGTTTAGCCGAGAACCATGGCCCCGACCGGTCTTCTCATTCTCTTGCAGGAGTAACCTACGGAGCTCTCTGTGGCTGTCCTGGATAGCTAGTGCTGCCTAGACACCACAACAAAATCAGACACAAATGCTTAAATACTAGCATTAATCCATTTCTGTATTTTTACATAGAAGCATTGCATAAAAATGCTTCAACCTCCTGTAATATCAGCGCTTATTGCTTTTGGGGAGGTTATTCCTCATGCAAGTAGAGAAAATGCTGTGTTCATGCCTCTACCGAGACATGTTTCTAAAAACACTCAACCATGTCAAGCACTTTTAACACAGCTTCTGGTTTACACTTAGAATGATTATATATGTTTATGTTACAGCTGTGCATATGCACTTCAGTTACAGCTGAGGTCCTGTTCTGTCAGAGGATGTTAAGGCACATAGGAAAAAAGATTTTTTCATGGTTAAAGAGGACATTAAGGGACTGGGAATGCTACACTCAACAAAGTATTCCTAACACAGATGTGGCTTATACAGATAAAAGTGTACTGTTTCCAGCACAACTCACTCCGACCCTAAGGCTCTCCTTGTTAACCGGCAACAGTGCAGTCCTACTAACATCAGTCCTACAGGCACCTGCCAACATAGCCATGTCAACAGGACCATACTGCTACATGCACCTGACCACGACACGATACCTGTGCTGGCAGAAATCTGCAGTATAGTAATGATTTCAGTTCAATAGTTTATTTTACAACTAAGAGTGCTATATTCCATCCTTCACAAGGATGTTGTGGCATTGTTTGCATTAAAGATTGTGACATCCTCCAATAACACAAAAATAAACAGCTGGGATTAAGAAGAAAGAAAAGCAAGAAAGCCCTAGATCTGCTGAGGCACTTATTGCTCAGCCTATCTTCAAGAGCTGACATGGGAATCTACTTCAGCAGACATTCCCAGAGAATTCCCACAGCCCTGTTACCCCATGCTGTCCACCTCAGAAAGAGTTTTTAAGTTTATGCAATGTGCAGTTCCCACTTTTCTTGGCTCTTCCTCCAGTATTGGGTCAGTTCCAGTGATTTGCAAACAGGGCAACAACAGGCTCCTCTGCTTGTTTCTCTGCACCTATATTGCCAATTCATGGTCTGAACAATCCCAAGCCTTACTTTACTGCCCCTCTGGTGTTAAGCTATCTGCTTTTCAATTTTTCAAAAATTTAGTCAGAACTACAAGCTTTTTATTTTGCTTTTGCATTGCTTCAATCCACTTAACTTCTAAGCCCAAGGTTTCCAGGATTATTATGAAATATGCTAATATCAAGAGGGTCTAAAAATTAAACATACTCAAATGAAACATTTTAAAATAAAACTATAAAACTGCACCTAAATAAGAAAAAATAGGCTAAAACATTCAAACAGCATGCAAGAGGCAAAAACTTCAGAGTAAAGCCCTGTAGAACATACGCAATAATTAACTTGAAATTGAAATATCTAAAATGGGTTGAGTTTGCTACGTGTGGCAGAGGCACTGTTTACTAGTAGCGAAGAGAAATTTCTAAACAAAATACTAAGTTTTTTCAATATTTTGAACTATAATTTTAGAAATCTGTACATGAAATTACATCAGTTCCGTTAAAGCCATCATTTTACTTTCACCTTAGATTTTTGGACTGTACACACATCCTTTTTTGGGGGGGATTGATCTCCAAGCAAGCAAGCATTATTCAGTTCTTAAAAGAAACCTACCACTGATGTAGAATAAAAATATAATATATGACAACTTATGCAACAGTCAGTAGAGATATGTATCCACTGACATGATGTCTAAAAGTAGGGCAAGAGGAAAACAAACGTTAAGAAGTAAATTATTAAGACTAATTACTCTACAAAGTTAGCAGTGGAGTAGTCACCTGTATGCTGTACAAGAGACGGGTTAAGTTCTGGATTGTTTGTACAATCTAGAAAATAAAAGAGAAGGATTTTCAAAGGTTTGACCACTGTTAACTAAATAGTTACTACATTCTGTCTGGGGTTTAAATAAACTCACCTCTGTCCCTGTAGATCCTGGGAAACTCATACTTCCTCCCTAAAATAAACACATGTTGCTTTAAAAAGCAGTTTTTAACTTGAGAATTGTATCATCTAGGTAATTTTTTTTTTTTTTAAACTAGTGGAGACATTCATATCACTCATATATGCAGTACTGAGTCAAACCTTTTTGGGGGTATGTGAAAAAACAAGCAATAACCTACGAAGACTATTAATTCATCAACATTAGAGTTTCCACAGAAATCACTAGAGATTCTAAGCACAACTGTAAAAACAAAAATACTTCATCCACAATTTTAATCCTCTCGGGACTAATACTACACAGAAAAGACATTTCCATTCATTCTTTGTTTACTTGACAGTTTTGAAATACAGTAACCAAACTTCTGTGTATACAGCACAGTGGGTTTAGATTACTTATAGTAGGATGAAACAGTACAAGACTCTTCAAAAACCATTGTATTAATGTAGCAAGAAGCTAGCAGAAGTCACGTCAGTGGGTTATGGTGAATGCCTTATATGTGCTGTGAGGCGCAGAGCAAAGGCTGCGTGCCCCCTATACTCTGCAAAATGCACCAGCGTGGTTATGATTGCCCACTGCAGTGAGGCTCAGCCCCTTCACACTTTCCACCCTGCTCCATTTTCCTAAGAAGCTTTCTAAATTTATGGGGTGAAGCCACCCATAATCCCTTCGGCATGAAGAACAGCTCCTCTGAGAAAGATAAGGCGAAACAGTGGAGAAATAAAACACAATCCCTTCTGAGGCTACTCTGAAAAGACTTCCTGTATGATTTTTCTTTTTTTTTTTTTTTTTTCAGAGGAGCAAAGGAAGGTTTGGGGAGTATTTTCTCTCTCTCTCTGATTCTCCTAAGTTCTCTGCTGAGTCTCATTTTCCACCACAGAGAGCAAAGCAGCTGCTCCATTTAGCTGCAATAACCAAAAATTAAGATTAAAAAGGCCAGGCCCTGAAACACAGCTCAATTCAGACAAGCTAGGGGGAAAGGGAGCACCAGCTATGGCATTTCCTCCACTCCTCTATCTCCATTCAGCATTTCCCTCCATCCCCTCTCCCTATCTTTACCTCCTTCTCCACTTCTCACTGCACCCATGAGCCACATAACTGCAGAGGACTTTGCACTGATGCCTCAGTGCAGCACAAGACCTAACACAAGGGAGCTCCACTTTCCCTTTGCTGGGTGGCCAAGATGAGCAGCAGGCAAGGAGGAAGAGCAGGGCCAAGGAGAGAGAGGAGAAGGAGATGTTGCAGGGCGAGGAAGAGCGAGTGTACAAAGGAAAACACATATGCTGAACAAGAATGGGGTTTCTTTCAGGTTTTGAAGCCCTTTTTAATTTAATAAAGGAGGTGTGCAGGGGGATTGAAGGCTTAGCTGTCTGTGGCGTGGCTAAGGAGTAGCACGTGGCCACCCCAAGCGCCTGTGGTCTCCTCACTGCAGCACCACTTGAGCACTGGGGGATGAACCCAAGGCAGGTTTAGTAGAGCTAGCCAGGGTGATAGCAGCATTGCATCTGCACCACTACAGCTTCAGCACAAGCCCTGTAAGTCCAGCTAGGTCCAAAGTTCAGCATTTTAACATTCCACAGTTTAACCTGTGCTGCAGGCCACCACCACCTCCCTGCCACTCTTCCCTAGCACCTTGGTTCAGAGTGACGAGCAGCAGTGGAGATGAGGACGGTCAGATCCCAGGGCAGGCTGCGTGCACTGTGCCTCAGACAATCCCCCGGAGATGCGACTACAAGGCAGGGGCAGAGGGGACGAGATGGAGACCACCTCTCACAGCTGCCTGCCTGGGACGCCACCTGTTGCACAGGCAACACTTCCTTCTGATGCTTGGTCAGCGTCTAAACCCCGAGATGGGGGCTTTCACTCTGGCCGTCCGGCTTTCAGTTTCCCAGGCCAGCTGGCCTGAGCCCGGTGTTGTCACCTCACCACCCCAGGACTGCACACCCGGCGACCGAAGGCGGGCAGGAGGACATCCTCTGCCCTTTGAAAGCCCTTGCCTTGCCTGTTTTGTTTGCTCGTTCTGCCACCTCCTGGTAAGTCTAATTCTGACATGGTAAGATGTGACATGAGTCTTGCCCAAATAGCAGGCCAGACCAGAATAGTTACTTTGGGTGGAGTTTGCTGCAGATGCCTCTAGTCCAGCTGCAGCCCAAAGTAGGGCTAGCTTCAAAGTTAAGATGAGGTTGCTCAGGGCTTTCTCCAGTCAAATGTGGGAAACCTCCAAGGATGGAGACCCCACAACCTCTCTAAGCAACCTGTTCCTGCTTGATCACCCTGGTGGTGATTTTTTTTTCCCTTACATACAGTCAGAATTTCCCTTGCTGCAACTTGTAATCTTGAATGCTCATTCTTTTGCTGTGCACCTCTAAGGAAAGCCTTGCTCTATCTTCTCTATAACCCCAATGGAAATGTTCTTATGTGGAGCTACTGAAACTTTTAATGTGCTAGATCTGAGCCCCTCTATACTCTATTAGGTTATTTTATTTCCCCTCACCAAGCTCCTCTGCTTCCTCACTTGGACTTTTGTTTTCATCCCATTTCTTCCACACACACTCTTCTACCTAATCCCTTCCAACACAGTAGTCTGGCAAGTAAGATGACCTAGAGCTGAACATAAGGCAAGGTTATAGGGAGATTAGTGTATAGCAGGAGTCTTCCAGATATAGCTAGAAAAAAAGCCCCAAGGTTTCAGGCACACAAGCCCTCTTTCAGATCTGATGCAAAGACAGTATGCTAAGCATCTCCTTTTCTAGCAAACTTTGCTTTCCATTTCAAGACACGTATCTTCTATTCTTGCCTCTCCCCTTTATTCCTTTTGTGGTCCTGTTTCTCCACCTAAGGACTCCACAATTACAGTTCACTTTATTTCCACACAGTAATTCACACTGCTCTTAATCTAACACTTTGCTGCTACATGAAATTTGCCATTCCTAATTTTGCCCAGAACTGACTTTTGATTCTGCTTTTTCCCCAGATTAGCTTATGAGTTATAGGACTTTGAAAAATGGGCAGTTTCTCTTCTATTCACTAATTGCTCCATTTTGTTTTAATTCAAAATTCTGAAGCAAGCTGGTGTAAGACAATCCATCCTATTTTATGTGCTTGTTCTCAGGACGAAGTTCTTCCAATGCATAAGTCTTTCTTGCATTAGCTGAGGTCTCAGTCATTGCAGGAGACTTTCATCATCCTGTGAATAGGAGGAGGGAGTAGAGGGAATACTATTGTCAGCTCCATAGAGATGGATGTATTGAATGATGACAGCAGAGAACCAGGCACTTAAGTGGCCCATACAAGCGGTATGAAAACACTGTCGCTGTTATGACAACCCACTGATCTGTAAACCGGGCAGAAAAATCATTCTGCATTTGGATTGTTTATGATTGCTTTTTACAAATTCATTATTAATTGCAGTGACTTCTATTCAATTGGATTATCTGGTTTTGGGTAAAATGTGCCTATCCTGTGCTTTGTGTTTTGGAAGTGTCTTTAGACACCCCATAAAAATTTGGACAGCATTTACATTCCCAGTGCTCAGAGTGCTACGTGCAACACAGGAAGAAAAATCGGTTACAATACCTTATCCTCTAGATTGGCACCTGCCATTTCCTTTTCAACACTGAGATCAACTTCACATGATTCTTCAACTTCTTTTATTTCTGCATTTAACAAATAAAGCCCCAATAAAATGCAAGAGAAAGGTATCAAAGCATATTCTGACTAGAGACACAAAGGGCACGATTTTTTACAGCTACTCATAGGACGCTGAAAATAGAGATTTACTTAATTTGGAGTTACATAATGGATTCTAGGCTGGGGAAAAACAAATTTGGAAGCCAGGATGGCACAGATGGAACAATCAAGTTTTCCTACCTTAAAAGTTAGTAGTGTTTCACTTACAAAAATTTGAAGTATAGCCATATCACTAAAAATGCTCTACAGCAATAGTTCTTACAGGACTTTATTTGCATTTTTTGCAAGAAATCCATGCTACCTTTTACAGCTGAAATTATTGGAATGTCAATCCTGGTTTCCAGGCCTTCTGACAAAAATTAGCTGCTTGGGATATGGCCTATACTGCAATAGAGATTTGCTGTGGAACTGAGCAACAATGATGAGAAAGTGTATGGAAATATGCAAATCTGACTCAATATTGCTGAATGCAGGCATGTGCTACAGAAAAGGTACAGTGGCTGCAAACTACTCATTTACTTCAATGAAGTTATATGACAATTTACACTACCTGAGCATTTGCCCAAAGACAACTTTTATTACATTATTTTCTATTGATTCTACCATAGACTGAGAAAGCTTTCCAAAAAAACTATCCAGTATCAATTAATTTAGCACTCTGAATATGTAAAAGCATCAAATTTTACTCACCACCAGGAACAGATTCCAAGATTTCATTGGCACTAAATCTGTGCTTCACACTTAATTCCTCAATGCTTTCCTCTGGTGATCTGTCTGTTTCACTCACTTGTGATGTCATTACAGCAACATGGAGACTTTCAACTAGAGAGGAAAACATGCAGAATTACAAAGCCCCTTAAATAGCGCCTTAATGCATAAATCAATGACATAGAATCATAGAATAATTTAGGTTGGAAGGGACTTTCAGAGGTCATCTAGTCCAATGCCCTACTCAAAGCTGGTTGAACGAAATTGGGTTGCTCAGAGCTTTGCACAGACAAGCTTTTTAACATCTCCAGAGATGGAGACTTCACAGCCTCTCTGGACAACCTGTTCCAGTTTTTGACCACCCTCACAGTATATAAATTTTCCTTTCATTTAACTGGAATTGCCAGTGTTCCAACTTGTGCCTCTTGCCTCTCATCCTATCACCACGTGCCTCCACAAAAAAAATCTGTCTTCTCTGTATCCTCCTATTTAGGCAGTTGAGGACAGGAATTATGGGATCATTTTAAGAAGAAAATGGAAACTGTTGCTATAAGCAAGAGAATGTTACAGTAAAGTAGATCCTCAGACTGAGCCGCGGCAACTCCCTGAACCATCCTTGAATCAATGAGATGAGAAAGCAGAGTAATGAAGCAAGAAGATAAAGCGGAACAAAACAAAGGCATTCAGGATGAGGGCGGTGATGGGCGAGTTAGTGTCCAATCATGTATTAGCTTAAGGCACGTGAACAGCGCCTTGACTGCTTCATGTAACCAATTATAATCAAGTAAGCACATGATCAGCAAAACTAGGAATATATAACCGGAGTGTATTTTTAGAGTAAACGGCTTCGTATTGTAACTCTCATAGAGTTGTTGGAGTCCATTCTTCTCCTGCAAGGAATGAGATCCCACAAAGCCTTCTTCTCTCAAGGCTGAACAGACTATCTCAGCCTCTCCTCAGATGTCATCTTGGCCAAGGTGAGAGTCCCCTAGTCACCTTGGTGCCCTTTTCTGGATTTGCTCCAGTTTGTCAATGTCTCTCTTGTCCAGGAGAGCCCAGCACGGGTCACGGCACTTCATATAGGACTCACCAGGGGTGAGTAGAAAAAGGATCACCTCCCTCAACCTGCTGGCAACTCTACTCCTAATACAGCAGCCTGGGAGGCAGTTGGCCACCTTTGCCACAAGGGCATATTGTTGCCTCATGATCAACCTGCTGTTGAGTAGGACTCCCAGGTCCACTTCTGCAAAGCTATGCTCTATCTAGTCAGTGTCCAGCCTGTACCAAAACACGGCATTACTCCATCCCAGGTGCAGGACTTTGCACTTGTCTTTGTCAAACTTCTAGGGGTTTCTCTTAGCCCATTTTCCCAATCTGTAGAGGTCTCTCCAGCACATTGTTTACTCCACCTCATTTGGTGACAGCCATGAATCTGCTCAACTGAGTGTACCCAATCCCTTGGTTAAGTTCATTAATAAATATGTTGAACAGCAGTTGTCTCAGAAGCCATCCCAAGGGAATCCCCTAATAACGTGTTGACAGCTGGACATCATATCACTGATCACAATCCTTTCAGCCCAGCAGTACAGCCAATTTTCCACCCAGTTATGCAGTCCGCATCTCAGCAATTCAGCTGTAAGGATGCTACAACCAGTGCAGACAGCACTGAAGGCCTTGCAGATGTCAAGCTAAACAACATGCACTGCTCTCCTCTAATCATAAAATGCATCAGGTTCGTCAGACACCAACATCAGCCCTTCATGAATCCATGCTGGCTGTTCCCAGTCACCTTCTTGTCCTTCATGCTCTTGGAAATACTTCCAGGATGATTTGCTCTATCACCATCTCAGGGACAGTGGTGAGGCTGACTATTTTGTAGTTCCCTATATATCCTTTCTTAAAAAGGGGTGTGATGCTTGCCTTCTTCAAGTCATCAGGAACCTCTCCTGATCACTGTGACCTTTGAAATATGATAGAAAGCAGCCTCACAATGAGGGTCCCTGAGCAGCCTTGGATTTACCCCGTCTCATCTCATGGATTTGTGTATATCCAATTTGCTTAAGCACTCCCTAATTCTATTTCTATCTTTCTCTACTGTAAGCAATGCTTTATTCCTACAGAGTCTGCTGTTAGCTTAGGGACTTAGTATTTCTGTTCTGGAAAATGATCCCCACAATTGTAAATTCCTTACAGTGTGCTGAAGAGTCCCAAAATTCAAGATATCATCAACATTAACTTGAGCGAAAGTAAAATTAAAAGTGGGCAGAATAAGGTGTGTAAGTATAGGCCACCATTTTAGCTAAAATAACATTTACTATTGCATCAATGACATATTCCCTACCCAAGTTTTATTGATTTTATCAATAAAATGCTCTCTGACTTCATAATGATGATGGAGACCAACCTTCACTGCTTTATCAGTTGAAATGTGGTTAGTAGCCCACAGCTCTCAATTTAGGTGATGCTAAAATCTTGTAGTCCTCAAAAAGCATACAGCCCATGCTGGATATGGCTGTTTACCAGGACTCCTTCCAGCTAAGTTTAGCTGAACTTCCAACCAGGCAAGGTATGCACAAATACCATTCCCTTCCTTCCTTTGGAGGACAGCACTATAGGTTGCACAACGCTATCACCTCTGTTAGATAGTATGCAGAAAAAACATGGCTCCTGCAGCAATTCTGGCAGGTGTTTCTGGGCAGATCTGCCAAGATGATCTGCAGTTTGGTTTGTATATGACCTCACATGATTCTGATCCACCATCACATCAACCAAGATAGGTGAAGGTCTGGGACCAGATACAGTATCACACTGCATCCTGTGATCTGCTTCACAGGGCTGTACTGCAGGGAGGACAGCTAAGGAAACAATCCTTAGGTGCAACCTAACACCATGTCCCTGCCTCCTTACCTATGATGTTATGCACTAACCATATCCCTTATCTTACAATCTGGAAGGTACCACCTCGTGCATCTGACAAGTATAAACTTGAGAGACCTCTCTTCAATGCCCTTTGACAAGTTTTGAAACTGCCAGTTTTGAGACTTGACAGAATCGCAGGACAAGGCAACACAGCTGTACTTTGTTACCTTGATCTATCTGCCCACATGAAGAGCCACCATGCAAACTCACCTTCTTTGAGTGCTGCTGCCAGCAACGAAGCAGCCTGTGGAGTTTCTCCAGAATCAGGTTTGACAAGGAGGTGAGGTTCTACATGAACGTCCTCAAACCCACTCATATCTCCAAGTTCTGCATATATATGCAACTTCTCTTCCAAATAACTACAGATCTGCTGGTCCTGGTTACTCAATAATTCTGTCAACAAAAATTGAACACTGTATTAATATTTTTTATCCTGCAGGCAAAGCACGTTCTCCATTCACCCTTCTAATCCTTATGCCACATAGACATTGCTAGCTCGAGCTAGGCTTTTTTTAAGTGGCCAGGAACCAAATTCATCCCACAGTCTGTCTTAAAGAAAGCTGGCATAGACCCTGGCAGAGAGCCAGGACAGTGCCCTACCCTGATGATGTGGTCTTAGCTGCACTCTGGGGCCGTCAGCTACCTCCTGTTGCACTCACAGTGTTCAATGCTGGAAAAGCACTTGGCTCAGGCAGCCAGAAGATGTGCTGATTCAGTGCCTCAACGTCAAAGAACACCTACTTTCAGCAGAGGACGCCCTTCCCTGTGGCTCTCAACAGGAAGGACATTGATGGAATTTCTCTCCTCGCAGAAACACAAAGAGGTGGAATTTATGTGTAGGGGAACCAAGGAAGCAGAATTTATCCCTATAAGCTACATTTTCAGATAAAAATAACAGCAGCAAAGGATGAAATGCCATAAACAAGCAAAAAGCCACATAATTATTGAAGATTTAAGGTATTTCCACAAACATGGGACAACCTGCTCCTGATGCTAATCTGGGAAATTCAGTGTTTATTCTGAAAGCATTCATTTTTCTTCTTTTTAACTCATGGTAATGTACCAAAAATATAAAATGTTTGGAAAAAAAATTGTCCTCTTTCAATAAACTCACATTATACCATCAGATCACACCAGGTTTCTCTGCTGTGACTCTGCCTATTGAGCCACTCTGAAAGCACCCACCAGTACGGGCACATGATTCATTCATCCTGAGCTCTCAGGATGCTGGAGCTCTCAACAGTGGCAGGGAAGATACCACACCTTGACATTTCTGAATTCTGGATGCTTTGGCCTCAGCAATACGTCTGTCCTCATCAGATTCACTCATTTTTCCTTCTTCTTCCTCTGGACAACTTCAAAGATGAAAGACAAACAAAGGTGGATAAAGCAAAATCTACACATCATCTATTCATCTTCCGTACAGTGTTGCATTCATAATAAACAGAACACAATATTAGCACCAACTTTTGCTACAATCCAGAAGCATGCCATTTGTCTGCTTCTTTAGAAAGCAGTAACTGGATATATCATAGAATCATTTAGGTTGGAAAAGACCTTTAAGATCATCGACTCCAACCATCAACCATGCCCACTAAACCATGTCCTGAAGTGCCTTGTCTACATGCTTTTTGAATACCTCCAGGGACAATGACTCAACCACTTCCCTGGGCAGCCTGTTCCAATGTCTGACAACTCTTTCAGTAAAGAAATTTTTCCTAATATCCAATCTAAACATCCCCTGCCACAACTTGAGGCCATTTCCTCTTGTCCTATCACCAGCCACCTGACAGAAGAGACCAGCACCCACCTCCTACAACCTCCTTTCAGGTAGTTGTAGAGAATGATAAGGTCTGCCCTCAGCCTCCTTTTCTCCAGGCTAAGCAACCCCAATTCTCTCAGCCGCTCCTCATAAGACTTGTGCTCCAGGCCCCTCACCAATTTCGTTGCCCTTCTCTGGATACGCTCCAGCACCTCAATGTCTTTCCTGTAGCGAGGGGCCCAACACGGAACACAGTACTCAAGGTGCAGCCTCACCAGTAAGTATCAGACTGAAGCACTCCTTTTAATTCTGGCAAGGCTGCATCGTGCAGCAAATGGGTGGTTGGCCCTCACACGGGTTTGCTGCACTAAGCATAAGTTTGGGCCCCATAAGAAGCAATGTTTTCCCTGCCATTCTTAAGGAGCTGACACCAAGGTAACAGGCATGATTGGGGATTTCCCAAAAATGGTTGTATGGACACCTGCAGGACTCTAGAAAGCATCAAGTGCCAAAAGACAAAGGTGAGGGAAACAGAATGGGTGGTAAGGACACCAAATGGGGAGTGGGAAGGGTCTGCTGATTCAGCGGGAAACCAGAAGTAACATGGGAAGTTTGGCAGAAGTGATGGTGAGGTTTTGGGGTCTGTGAATCCTGAGCTCAGAGGAAAACTCAACTTCCCAGGATGTATCCAGTGCAATGCAGAACACAGAGCACACTGCCACAAATAGCCAACCAACCTCCCATCTGCTTTGAACTGCCAGGATGAAAACCAAAAGCCTTTTCCTCTACCTTTCCACTGCATCTTGAATATGCCTCATCCAGATGTTACGTTCCTCTCTGGAGTTGGTATGAACCTCATACATCTCAGGGCCTGCAGATGAAGCACTAATCAGGAACATCCCCCTTTCTTCATTGGCCACTTCTCTTACTATGAGCCTCTGAAGGGAGATAACAGAAGGCTTCTGGTCCTGGGGGAAACAATCACAGCACATGCAAATAAGAAATTATTCTCTTACAAAACATCACACTTTCAGAAGAGCATGATTTTCCAATTAATTGGACTAATTCTAGTGCTGGTATAGTTAGACTACATTATGTTCTCACCAGGTGTAAAAGGCAGCAAGTTTCAAGTATTCAGACATCTTTTTAAACTATTTTTAAAAATACACTGGAGTATTTATGAACAAGTAAAGCACTGGGTATGTGCCAAAAAGTAAATCCCAGAGGCTCAATGATACTGAATCAAGTATTCACATAATGTTTATATTTATATAGTTTGGGAACTTCTCTCCATGACCTTTCATGCATTTTATGTGTGTTTACTACTACATTTGCAGTTAAAATTATTCTTCTGTTTTGTTTTACAGAACCAGAAGTTAAAATTTATTTTGGATAACTGAAAAAGCCTGCTCTGCTTCCCACCTTCATAATCAGATGAGGCTTGACACTAAAAATAGCATTCTGTTATTTTCATCCATCTTCCTAAAAAAATTATTTAATTTTGAAAATAAACTTGGTTTTCCATATACTGGCATATTACTGTTCTGAATACAGTACCAGGATTTTAGGAGAAAAAAAAAACACAACCATTATGTGGGAATAACCCAGAAAAGGACCTAATTTTCAAGAAATATACAAATAAAAGTGCAATGTGTATATTCAAACATCTGGTAATATACTTACAACAGCTGCAAAGATGTATTTTTGATCTTTTTCTTGTAAGAACAGTAGCACATCAGTTAGAAGCAGAGCTAAGGTGTCTTAAAATGAGAAAAGGAAAAGAATGTTTTTTAATTAAAGTTATTACAATTATAGTTAATTTCCTCTTTTATCCTCAAAAAGGGAGAAGCCTTGATCAATAAATATCACACAGAATCCTACAGCAAACTAAACAGGAAATACCTGATTAGCCTATGGTCCGCATGAAGCAACTATATTCCATCACTTTGGATCTCCCAGGAAAGACCACACTTTCTGCCATCTGCCCTCCTGCAGCACCATGCTGGAGCACTGGCCCAGGGAAAGAAGAAATCCTCACTCTAATGTCAGTACAGCTTGCCCAGGCCATTCACAGGCAACCTGGCAAAGACCATCCCACATAAATTTCATTTTGCCTATGCTGTAACATATACAGCACACTATTACACTGGTAAAAGTATTTCTGGAATAGCAATGAACAGATAGCTTTATAAAGTTGTACAGTAAATATGAGTAAGCTCCAAAAAAAACCCAACCCCTACATGTGACTAACACCAAAAATCAAATTCTGGGCTTGCATGTAAAAATCACGCTCTAGCCAAATGTGGCTTCAGATCTTCTTTTCTGCTGTGGATGTCCCAGTACCACTGAAGAACAGCACATGATTTTTCATGCATTATTTTCAATGGCCAGTACTGTGAGCAATATAAATATATAAGTCAAGACACTATGTTATGGGATGAAACTGCAAACCGATGAACTAAAAGGAGGGAACTGGAAGAAGAAATGCAGCTGACGGCTTTGTATGTGAACTCTTCTTCTTACCCAGATATACAGTGGATTACCCACAAGCCATGGCAGCTTCTGGAGCAACTCTTCTAGCAATTAGTGGCATATTCTCAATACCATTACCTCAGAAATTCATGTTTCCAATACAGCGTAATAAAGTATTTTCATTCTTAAAGCAAACAATCTTCATATGTTACTGGCAAATAAAGAGTCAAAGGACTTTACTGCTTAGATGGAATACCTTTGAAACGACCAGTCGCTGTCTTCCAGTACACTAAACCTTCATGAAGTATCATTCTCTCTTTCCTCATCAAGTCTTGCTTCCTAAAAACATGGCCATTTTTCAGCTTTGTATATGTTTTGTTTTCAGTTCTACTGAGAATTTCCAAGAGCTTTTGCTTTTTCTCATATTCATTCACTTTCAAATCTACTGCTGCAATCATGTCCTTAATTAGACGAAGGGCTTTGCACAGGTCTTTATGTTCTTCTGTTCCTTCTGTATGAAACAAACAAAAAAAACCCAACATGATAGTAGTCAGCATATTCAGGAGAAGGTATCATTCCTTACTTTCTGGGAACAATCAACATGATGCAAAGCTTAAATTGATAAATATGTCATTTTAAGTTGAACCTGGCAATCAATTTACTAGAAATAATAGTCATCTACTTTTACTTGACTTGCCTATTAAAAGATGACATGTACCTCAGATTTATTCATTAGTCAAAACAACACATGGAATAGTTTCTGACATATTTATGAGCTGTTAGCATTTAAAAAATTTTACTGGCTAAGTAAATCATACAGTATATTACTCTTCTAGCTAAGTAAAAAAAAACCCTTGAAACAGGATTGCAAGCACAAAGTGTTTGCATTTGGGTATGGAAATTTCTATTAATGCTCATTTATTGCCTATTTGGGGGGCAGTATCTGCAAGTTATTAGTATTTATAAAATGCTCTACAAAATTCCAGAGGTCATTCAAGCTTTGTTTGAAAAACTGGAGAGTACTTTATGAAACGTTTGCCTAGCCCTTTTTACAAGAGACTCCAGAATTAATTTCAAAGAAGGTGCAGTTGCATTCCTGAATTAGTTCACATCCTCTAGTCAAGATCTTTCCCTAAAACAAGTATGCTCTTCTGGACTTCTACGGCTCACCTGGCTGGAAATCTTCGCAGCCCAGCCTTGACAAAGACTACATACACCAGACACCCTGTTTAGGTGATGTTTGCCTGAACATTATATATTTACGTTGCCCTGGTTCTCCACAGAGCAGTGAATTTCATTTTTTGTTATATTGTAGCAGTGCATATTCCTTAGGTTAGAAACGCGCTAGAATTCCAGACATCAAGCAACACTTTAGCTTTTATTCACCTTTTGAGTATTGCAATATCCTTTCAACCAGAACAGGGTATTTGGTGATTCGCTGGGTGACGAGCAAAATGCACTCAGGGATTCCTCGGCGTCGTGCCAACAGGTTACTATTTCTTAGCTGCACAGATACAAATATATACCTTAAGTAGTAAATGCGTATTAAACCACCAGCTGACTAATAAGAAATACGATCTAAATGCATTAGAATAAATTAAAACAAAATGCTGGGTTATCTGAACCAGCCCCAAGGAACAGTTGCTGCCCTGAGGGATGAGGTGTACTATAACACGAACATGTGTGTAATACATACTGGATGCCAAAGCTTTCTAAAATTTGAAAGAAAAATGTAATTTATCAGCTCACTGGTTAAGGAGGAAAAAACTTTGCCATTTTTATTAGCTATTAAAAGTGAGTTACTGAATATAATTTCAATCCTAATCTAAGTAAAAGCTACATATCTTTTTCCTGAGTATTTTGTCAATAGTCATCACAATCCAAGTTTTTATTAAACTTACTTTAATAAAATTCTGGAACTTCTTGTTTTGTTGCAACTCTTTAAACAGATTAACAGCTTCTTTTTGATGGCTGCAAAACTCTCCGTATATTTTCTTCATTTTAGTTGCATTTTCCTCTGAAAACTGAAGAAATTAGTAAGTGAATTGTGCTCAACATTGTGCCTAACAGGAAAGTGTATACATTTAATCAATCTATTTCATACAAATACGGAACTCCTATGCTACTTGTTTCTCAAGTTCCCTGAATTTCACTAGCAGGGCCTGTCACTACAGCATGAAAAGGGGCTAGCTGTTCTTAGGAGCAAGAGAGTAATGTAGGCTGGAGAGAGCACAAGCAACCTCCACTACAGTCTTGTCAATAACAGCTAGAGCAATTATTATAACAGCGTTTCCTTCACCTCTTTGCAATCACAATCCCTTTGAGACTTATTTGCATTTGTCTGATCTCCTCACTGCTTCTAGACAAGATAATGGTTCAGCTTCTTTATTTCAGTGGAGTGAAAACTGACTGAGCAAAGGTGAAAAGCCACACTCTCCTGATTGCAAGGAACTGAAGTGTGACCAGCGAGCAGTTAGTTAGCTGTTCTACAGCCACCATAAACACGCTGTGACCACCCCTTCTCTAGTGAGCAGCAACTTGAGATGCATGCACCATGCCAGATTGCTACAAGAAAAGAACAGGTAGTTTCTTTTTCATCATCAGGCAATTCTTCACACCTCTGCTCAGCTGTTAAAAAAGTGAATCCATTGCTTCCATTTTTTTGCAGTCCACGGTATGATGGCAGCAGCCTTCTACTGTGAGCAGGACCAAGTTCATAAATTTTCTTGTCACTTGTACCATATAGGTAGAAGTTCATCCCAAGTTCATCACAGTTACCTGCCAAAAATTATCTTCTCTCATTGCTACTTCACCCTGCAACCATCTGGAGGGGACAGTCGTTGAATTTTATGAGGCAACCATAGCGCTGTTCTTGCCCACAAAAGTTTTAAAGTCAATAAATTGTTTAATTTGGGAACCTTAAGTACATAAAGGATTAAAAGTGCTGATGTGTCTACCTGCTGCACGAGGATGTCTCCAATTCTGCTGATGACAAAATTACGTTCACTCCCCACATCACATGATTCCTGCCGTCTCTCCTTCATTCTGCAGAAGAATTGCCTGTGCATCTCCAGTAGCTCATCTAAGCAGGGGAATATTCTATCCACTGTGCTGTGGTCCAGCTGCAGTTCTTCCTTCATCCCTTTCCTGAATATTTCAGACATAATGAACAGGGTATGGATGTGATGCACTTCTGTTTGCATCAGCTCTGCAGTATAAAAGAAAATAGCATAGTATAGTAATCATCTGAACATTTTGCACACTTTGTAAGATAGACTTTAGCAACATGCAAGTATACAGTCATAAACATTTTTTCTGTGTGAGCCTCAAACCTAATAGATTATGTCAGCAGGAAGACTTAATTTGTCTGGCTCTGGCACAGTTCTCTCAACTGTACCCCACTGAACAAGCTGGGGTTGCAACTGCTTGAGCTTCCAATCTCAATCATTCTGTGAACAGGGTAGGCATGTCTCTGGTAGTCACTACTCACCATTTCCTTAGCTCTAGGACACATTGTAATTTGTGACAAAAACGTTCTTTGAACCTTATTATTTTGAGTTGAAGCATTCATTCTCTGGACATAAAACCTGTACGTTACCTCTCTAATTTCTACACCAAATTGTTTTTAAACCTACATGATGCGTTGAAATACTGACCAAAAATGACATCCTGCCTCTTGATGACATCCTTTTCTTGCTTGCTACAGAACACTGGATCCACAACAAGACTCCAGGATTCTGCCTCAAACTCTTGTGCATCTGTGCGGAGATCAGTCCACTGAGACAAATCCACATCATCTATGACAAAATATGTATCTCATTAACACCAGGCATATGAACAGTAAGGGAAATACCTCTGCACATGCAGATCTATTCATATAGCAAGGGGAACACATCACAGGGATGAACTTTAGACAAGGCTTCTGCAAACACTGGCAGTGGCTTTACAACAGAGAAGTTTGCCAGACACCAGTATTGTTAAGTGCTCTTCATTTAGCAGATGAAGTGGCTTCTGATATCAACTAAGGAGTTTTTCTATTTTGCACTATCCAATACAGGTTATAAAATGCAAGATCTGTGCAATACTTCTCACCTTCCATCATAAAAGGATCCATTGAAGAAAAGGTCCCTAATGCTTGTAACATCTCTTCAGACCGTGACTTGGGCCTCCAGGTGCTAGTCTCAGAGTCTTGTTCAGAAAATGGCATAGGTCTTCTACAGCAGAAAAAAAAAAAAAAAATTCCCACATTTATTTAATGGTTTCAATTTTCCTATGAATGCTGAATGATGTATTTACCATAGTCCTCTGGCAGCTGCCCTTTACCTTTCAAATATGGCACTGGGGACACTTTTGGACAAGAAGTGGGGCTGTGGCGAGGCTTCCCTCCTTCCAGCAGACAGTCCAATAGGCACAGAGGAAGAAGAATGCATGGGGGAGGGCATCGTCTGTGAAATGTCTCCAGGCAGGGAATCTGTGAGGCAAAGCACAACACAACATTTTGACAAACAATGTAGAGTATGTCACCAGCAGCACACTTACATTGAGAAATACTATCTGGTGTTCATATTGATCAATACTGGATATCAAGAATGTCTGCTTGCCATGGTACAAGACCGTGATGCTCTCCCATGGAATATAAAGATAAACCTGTAGGCAAAGTGGAATAGCTCCAGCAGGGATATTATTGAGAAGAAAACAATCTTAAATCATACATGCTCTAACATTGCAACCTGAACACAGCAGACCCATGTATATGTGCATATGGTAAATGACATACTGAAAAGCACAAGACGTAACTGACCACTTTTGATTTTCATTCTCACTGTAAAC
This sequence comes from Pandion haliaetus, assembly GCA_013401275.1. Classification (NCBI taxonomy): domain Eukaryota; kingdom Metazoa; phylum Chordata; class Aves; order Accipitriformes; family Pandionidae; genus Pandion; species Pandion haliaetus. Next base: position 129,775 of record VYZV01015583.1, on the reverse strand, counting down.
AAAACGTAGTAAAACTCCCACTCATTTTAGTAGAAGACAAGTTAAATCAACAGTAATGTCTTCAAAAAATCTACTCGTGTTAGAGACACACACACTTTCTTACAGATACTGAAATGAAAACTAGAAACAACAAATGATGCAGGAAAATTCATGTTTTCGGTCCCGTGATTTTTAACCAAGGCTTAACTTAGAAGTGCTAGGTTTACACCTCCAAACTTACTTGTAACACCAGCTTGGGGTTTGTTTTTATTATGGTACCTCTCCTGGGATTTCTGAAAAAAGAAGAATTTTACAAAATCGCGATGACAGCATACCTGATAACACACTGAATAGTCAAGTCAGTAACTCACTTCCATGTATCATCACACAAAAGGGCTTCAAGAAAGTGCTCCTAAATTATGGTTCTAATTTATATCAATAACTAATAAATCCAAGTTTATTAATTATTGGTAGATAACAATATTCAAAGTAGAATGATATTATTTGTACTACAATACAAACCCGAACCTGTTTATTCTATACCGAGCCACTGAGCTACAGCATTCTACTTTCGCTATGTGAATATTGCCTGTGGAGGCTGCAAGAAAAGGACTTCCCATTCAGGGCTTTATATTCAAATTCAAATTAAGCTCGAAGCATTTGTGGCAGGGCACTACCTAAGAAAGCCTCGGTATCAGAGGCAGAATTGATCCCCCTTCCAAAGCAAACTTTTGTAAAACCTTTAGTAAAAGCCTTTTGTGCTTAGGCATGCGTTTCACTTGAGGTGGGTCAGCGAACATTTGCTTCACCTCATTCTTGTTGAGATGAGTTGGGGGTGGTGGCGGCTCTTGTCTCCACTTGGCAAATAACCCACTAGCCCCAGTAATTAAAACTGCCAGTTCAGCTGTCCTAATGCCCTAAAGTTGCCCAGAAATTTGTGCAAGGCTAATATGTCACAGCTATAACCAAAATAAATAAAAACACCCGATTTATGTCCAATTTAAGGCTTGTTTACGTGGAAAAGTCTGTATTGAAACATGTTCTCCCTGCAAGCCACCCTGATGCAAAACCCAGCTACACCAGAAAGTCACTCCACTAATTTGAAAAATGACTTTTATCACAAGTCCCATTTTGTTCCATGCGGGCAGAAGCCTTACACATCTGTTTTTCAAAATTTCGTCTTTGTCAGGATAACCTCACCATGCATGTATTCCTACTTAAAATAAAGCAGCATCCATCAGCTCTAGCGCTGATTTTGCCCTGTCTGCAGTGGCAGCTGAACACTGGGAGTGAATGCCTAGACAGGCTGTGGAGTCGCTTTCTCCAGAGATCTTCCAGAACAGGTCAGACAAAGATCTGCCCAAATTGTTACCTAGAAGTGAGCCTGCCCAAGGGTGAGGAGATGAACTAGGTCGCCTCCCTAAGGCCCTTCCATCTCTGCTTTCCATTATTCCAAACATACAGGATCCCCCCTTCTACACAAGGGGCTACCTGTGGTTTTGCGGAGCTTTTCTTTTTAATCCCTTTTGCATCCCTGCAGGCACACCATTTCACAACTTGAGCTTGCAACTCTTCAAAACCAGAAATATCTCTTTAAACTCATTTCTGACCCTCTTCTAAAAATCATTGTTCAAGCACAATGCTCGCTCTGTTGCTAACATTAGACATTTTGACAGCCTTTCAGCCCTTTGCATACAGACACTGGGTCTGGACAGGCTGTGTATACTTTCTTTTTTCCTTCATGATGTTTCTAGACTCCTTGGAAAGCAGATATGCTCTAGTAAGAACGGTGCTGTATAGAAGGTTACCTTGGCGCACAGAGGAGCACACTCCTTGCAGCTCTTATGCACAATCATGTTGCAGTCTGAAAAAGAAGGCACATTTCAAAGCCTGGCATCGAACAGGGTCCCCAGCCTGCAGAAAATGTTATTCTGAGGCTTCACCTTTTTCCCTCCTTCAGGTCCACTTACTAAAGTAGCCGTGAGGATGCTTTGATGTTACAGCCCCTGGCTAGGAACAAGTTTTTGTCTAATGTGCTGGGGGTCAGGAGATGGCCATCATCCCTTCCTTCTGAAGTTGTTACCTGCCATCCTTCCTCCCTCTCCCTTGCCAACCTCAGCTCATTACATAAAGAAGGTACCTCCAAATCTAGGCAAGGTTTCTTTTTGAAACAAAACACTAAACCAGGACCTCAAAGCAAGATTTGGAGCACTCCAAGTTCATCCGCAAAAGCCAGCAACTACTTACAAGAGCACTGCAGTGACTCCTTTCCTAGGAGGGCCTTTTCACAAGCCATACATGGCATAACTCCTGAGAAAGTCCCATTTGTAAAATTGTGCCTGTTCAGTTTCTCTTTATCTNAAAAAAAAAAAAATGGGGGGGACATTAGAAAAAATGGGGGGGACATTAGAAAAGAAGATAAAGCGATTCAATCTTAAAAACACTAAAATATTCCCTTTTAAGAGCAAATTATTCTAAAACATTTATTCCTTGTCCTGGAAGACTTGTAACAGTATACTATATTATTACATCCAACATTGTTCAAGTCCTAAAATGATGCAGGCATTGTTTTCACTGGCAGCTAAGCCAGCAAGCATTATCAAGGAAGACTGGCAGAAATACATTTATAAAGCTGCAAAAAGGGAAGGGCCAAAAAATAGAATTTAAGAAGTGTTATTGACTTGCTGCACACACAACTATCAGTGCCTACATCTCCCTGAGGCATACATGCAAACTTGTGCCTCTGCAGTTGAAGCTGCAGTTCTGTAAATTTAGACAACTTGTCTTTAGATCTTAGAAGACATTAGAAGTAACCTGAGTGTTAATGAATTTAATAAATTCTGCCTGTTTTTACAGTACTCCTGATGGTGTGAGTATACATATCTCCAAGCAACCCTGGTAGTTATTCTTTAGAAGACCACACAGACATAGGCTAATCTATGGCTGCTGGACCAGACATACACACTCACAGTCAGTTCTGCCACTTTTGAAGATACCGCCTCAGCCAACCATCTTCACATCCATGTATGTTAGGATATCCTGGGGCACAGAAGGGCGTACTAGAAAGCCTGCAAAACTGCCGAAAAGGCAGCTGGAAAGATCCTGTAGGCCAATTCCATCTCTCAAGCTGCTAATTGATGCTGTTAATCTAAATTTCAGATGTCTCAAAATTAAACTACAAATGTTCTAATCTACCTTCCATAATATGTATGTTTGACTGTGTAGGCCTCAGTAACACTAAGCAGTGCTTAATCGTGCAAGAAGTCCCATTAACTTCAAATAAGGCTAATTCAACTGATTACATGCCAACGTAGAAGTTACAGACTCAATTACTTATTGAGAATAATTGCAAGAACAGGCCCATACCTCTTAATTTTGTTTAACAAAGAAAATTATTTCTTAAAGGCAAGTCATACATTTAAACTTTGGCTAAATCATCAAATGAAATTATTAATAACACCAAAAAAATGGCATGGGAAAAACTTGTTCAGCTAAGGCTATTGTTTAAAAGGAAAGCTGTTTTTTAATATGAAGGCCATTTCAGGGTATCCTGCATATGTTTTAAAACTAAAAAATAAAGATAAAAGTTTCTTCCTATTACTTATGTGGGTTTGTAATAAACAACTTATCTTTACATAAAAATTTAGATTCTCATCTATAATTCATTTAACTACAGAGACATAATTATACACAATGATGTAGAGATAAATCCCAAATTACCTTGCACTTAGTCCGTGTGCTGGTCATTCTGTTCATCAGAAAGCTGAAAGTCCGACTCACTTTACATTTTTCGGACTCATTTTTTGAGGGTACAATATATTTATTCCATTCCTCCTCCTGAATCCTAAAACAGAGACCAGTGAAAAAAACTCATTCCGGCGCGAACAGTCCCTTAAGACAGTAGAATCTGGATGGTGCTTGTTTCACCTAACATTTACAACTACCTGTTTTATTGTGGGTTTAGCTGATGTTATTAAAAAGACTGCAATCCCTCTTTAAATAAATGGAGTAACACTAGCCCACAGACTTCTCCGAACGTGCAATATGTTACAAGCCTGCCTAGATCACAGTTGATATCAAAAGCCCCCTTGCTTTTATTACAGTGTTTCAGACGTTCCTACGGTGGACAGGAGCACACCCCTACCGCGTGCGTCCCGCAGTGGTGCAGAGCAAACCCCCACTGCAGGACACGTGCGGTGAGGACAGCACACAGCGAGCTGGGCTGAGCTCAGCACAAGGTGTAAGTGTGGGCTTACAGATTCCCCGGGCAGGGAGCACTCCCCTAAATTGCTGCTAAAAACCCTGCTGCGAAGGGTGCCGAGGCCTCTTCCCCGCTCTGCTCCCTAGATGGCATTCTTGCACAGACCTGCTCCCGGCACCCCAAACCACAGGTGCCACAAGTACCCATACCTTTTCTCTCGGGACTGCTCGGGCAGACTGTACGCTCGCTCTGCAAGACATAAACAGTTATCAGGCACTCAGACTGCAAGGTTGTCAGGCTTATTTGAAACACATCGCCTCCACCAGGCCATAAGCTTGTCATTAAGGGCTTGCAACGTCATTTGAAATTTAGGAAAGCAAAAACAAATATACATTAGAAGCAGCTTTTCCTAGGGTAAGACCACTGCCTGCTAAGCTTTGTTTAGTTGACAGAATCTGCCAGAATGGAGATAGGTGTCAGTGAATGCCAGTCGCTGCAAACAGTCTGTTTGAAAGAGTAACAGAAAATATTTGTTTTTCTTAACAACCCCAACTTGAATGATTCACACTTCATTTTGCTTTTTTATATAATTTGTTGTAAAATAGCTTAATGACATTCTTCGAACATTTGCAATTACCTGTCTTACGCAGCTTTATCTATATTATTAAAGAATTTCAAATCCCTCTACATAAGGAAGACTATTACTAGTCTAAGTACTGCACAGGATGTGCAATGTTACAAGTTTACATCCTAGAAACAGTAAAGAGGACTCAAGGAGATACTTTTCAACACACTGTCTAAAAAGCAAAATAAAAGACAAATCATTCAGTTGGGTTGTTTGGGGAAAAAAAAAAAACCCAAACAACAACAAACAATAAAGACCACTCTACCATTTCCAAATTAGAAGCCATTTTGCAGACATTTGTTTGTTTTGCAGACATTTTTTGCAAAGCTACCACAGGTATGGTTCAGAGAGATACTTGAACACCTGCCTAAGTCAAAGCATCAGACTATGCCTTCTTTAAAGTTAGATGCAAACTTAAACACACCTTGCTGAATCAGCATGTCTTCAGACAAATGTAGACTTCAGGTTAGTGAGAGCTAGAATATTTACCAAAGAAGCAGCAAGACTGAAAGGGCGTTTCAGTTAGTCTCCAGGCACAACTTGTGCCACAGGATGCTTTCGGAAGAAACGAAGGCTATGTACCCATGGGAGATGAAGACAGCCTCATGCAAAACAGTGCTGTGGGGTTGGCATTGAGGTACTTACTACAAGGGTGGAGCAGAGACACTGACTTAGAGAGTGAAAGAGCCTGAAGGAGGGATCGACCACTGTTCATGAGCACACCATCTACAGAGCAGGGACAAATCCTTTACTGGTACAGCCTGGTGGTAATGCCTTATCAAATAAAAGCAGGTAGTTGTTTTAAACCTAAGCATACTGAAAAGCTTCCATCAGAAATGGATGATGATTTCCCATTTTTCTCTCGTACTTTGTGCAAGAAGGACCATCCTGTTGCCATCCTGCATTCATCTGCTCTGGCTTACAACCATTGCAATGTACAAAGTCAGCTGCACCTCCCTCCTGCATAGCTAAGCCCTGAGTGAGATGTCCAAAGTGGTGGCAGCTGGGCAGAGGGGAAGGGGCAGGTTTTGAGTGCACAGACACCTGCACAGACCCAGACACAATCCCACTACAGCCCACAAAGATCAGGATTAACTATCTGACCTAGCTTCTTGAACCAAGCTCTTGGGCTAGTCCTATACCCAGATACAACTGCTCAAAGAGAGTGCAGCAGTGCCTACTTCACACAGTAATCAGTACTGACAGCTGCCAAACACTCTGTCCAATGCTCCCATCCTTGCAAAATGCTGGCAAGGAAGGGATGAGGCACGAGGTGCTGGTGACAGGGAAGCACCAGCAGGAACCTCAGCAGACCACCACCACCCACCACCATCCAGCAGCACACCGCATGTGCAGTACAGCTGTTTCCAAAGCGTGGACAGGAAAGGGTTTCCACCTTCTGCACAAGACAGGTACAGGTCCAGCACTGACTGTCCCAGGAGGAAGAGGAGAGAGAATGAACAGGACATGGGCCCAAGCCCAGACCAGCTCAGAGCAGGTAATGGTGTCTGGATGAAGCTTAACGGGCTGTGAAACCAACAGTCCCTTAGCTCCGAGGTCAAAGGAATTCTGTTTCAACTTTCAGCACATGCCTCAGGGCTCTGCTGATCTGCTATCCTCTACCTCTGTGACATTTCCCTCTTTCTTCTGCCTTGTTTTGCCAAAGACTTCTCACCTAATCTGTTGGATACAAATGATTACAAACACATGAAGTGATGTGGAAAAATACAGCACAGCTGCGTGCTGCAGGCTGCAGTACATACTTGTCCTTACAAGGTGACATGAAATCTTGCAGCGAATTTGAGCACGCACAAACAAGTTATTTGCTGCACTGCTTAATGCAGTTTCTTTAGGAAAGAAGATGTCTGCAGTCACTGCATGTCTGCCCATCTGCTTTCCTCATCTCAGCTTCCCAACAGCTCTTGCATTTGTTAGCTGGTTTCAAAGTTAACGATAACATTTCCACAATTTTTGTGTGTTTTCACATTCTGTATCACAGAATTACAGAATGATTTGGGTTGGAAGCAACCTTCAAGATCACTCCATCCAACCCCACTGCGATAGGCATGAACATCTTTCACTCGATCAGGTTGCTCAAAGCCCCATTCAACCTGACCTTGAATGTTTCCAGGGATGGGGCACCTACCACCCCTCTGGGTGTCCATCCCACCATCTGGATCATGGTAACTCATATGTCCTGCCTCTTGCTCAGGACTAGTGGAAAGCTAAAGGTATACTGGAGGGAGAGACATGCTGAAAGTATGGCAGTGGAAAAGGTTATAGGGACAGAGGCCAAGCCTCTTGAAAAGCAAGTGTTTTTTAAATTATGTGATCTATATGAAAAGCACAGTATACGTATTTCACACATTGCATGGTTTTCAAATATAACCCACACCTTCATTGCAAAAAGTGTGGGTTGTCTTCTAAATATGAAACTATGAGCCTAGAAACAAAGCATGTTAGAAACAATTTGTAAAAAAGTACAAGCTTCTTGCAGAGACATCTCTGACTCCACTTGATGGAGAGAGTGGGTTTTGCTCCCCAGCCTGTGAACATGACAATAGCCCATCCATGTTTCAGAGATTCCCCCAGATCTACGCAAAACCGGGGCCATCTACCCTCTGACACCTCTTCTGTGTCATCCTGAGCTTTCTGACGGTCTCTGCCAGGCACACAGCAGGAGGCTGGGGTAAGGATCTTCCAAAAAGAAGATTACTGCCCTTGCCTATGTTACTCTTCCTGACTAATGCTCTCCCAGTTTGTGTGACCTCCCAAGGATCAGGGGAGGGCATAACAGGGCAGTAGATGGGAGAAGAGCGAGGGACGATGGTAGGGGTACCTGAAGACAACCAAACCCTGCTTTCACATGCGTTGGCGAGGTCTGTGTACAGGACAGGCCTGAGTAAAGCCATCAGCACTGGGCCTGAAGCAAGCACGCATGGCATGAGGCTGTGCAGGTGCAAAGCCAGAGCACTGACCTTCATTCAAATCCCCAACTGCGAAGTCTCGAGGAATGCGAGGTCTTCCTAAAAAACCTTTGGGTGAGGAGCAGGAATAGGAGCGTGACCGAATCCCAGAAACTGTGCATTCCTACAAGAAATTGCAGCAAATTAAAACTTGTGTCATTTTGAAATACATCAGCAACAGGAAGAAAATAAATCAGTGACAGAATTCCTGAAAGACAGGCTGACCACATGCATACATTGTCTTAGCCTCATTAAAGCTTTAAAATTAAGTACAATTTTTGACAATTTCATTTGAACTCTTAGGAAGTCTGTCATACTTTCACCATGATAATTTTTTGTGTATTACAGGAAATAATTTGTGGGTGGAAGTTAGACTAAGAGACTAAGAGAAAGCTTACACTCCTCTCAAGTTTGGTGGCAAGTGCCATCCAAACAGTGGTTTTGGCTATTATATCTGATGACCAAGCTATCTTCCTTCACCAAGGAAACCATTAATCTTAGTACTTTAATACCTCAAGAATATTTCATGCCCTGCCTGTCAGAGTTTCCAAAGAAAAGAGTTAGCCTCTTTTCTTATCCTCTCTGCAATTTTTTTATTGTGCGTGAAAAGATTTTCTGATCCCCAAATATGTCAATGATAAGGCTTGAAAGAAAACACCGATTTTTGGTAGATCTTTTATGTTTAAATTAGGAAACTACTCCTAAACAACTTACCTTATTGTTTTTAAAATCAGCCCTAAGAGAATTCAGTGTTTGTGCTGGACTCTTTCTCCCTTCATGTAATCATTTGCTGAAGATCAGATAAAGCTCTACGGTGGCAAGAAGTCTGTCTAATAAAAATCTAAAGAATCCCTACGAACAAAAAACTCTATGTATGTGTCTAAAGAGTCAGAAATGGCACCATGGTCTAATGAAAATGAATGTAGCCAGGATAATTTAGAAAATCATAATGAAGAGGAGAGATTTGTACTGGTCAATGCACAAAATTTCCCCAAGTCTAGCAATTGTTTTAAAACAGGCAGCATGATGGTTTTATACTTTACAAAGCTGTTACCCTTTCACATAATTACAGCTGGTTAAACATTTCCTCACTAAATGTATCTTGGTTAGAAAATGCTGATTCACTGAACCTGAGATATTTCCTTTGAAATGCTTCTGATAAATGATGCTTTTTTCAAAGCTGAATGAAATCTCCGATGGACCCTTCCCATGGCTGCTGCCAAGCCTGGCCACAACCAGGGAGCTCCAGCTCCACCACAACCCTGTGGGTGTTGCTCTCCAGAGGGACTAGCACTGCCAACTGGGAACTCATTTTTCGCCTTAAGATTCAGATGTTTCTCACATGTTTTCAGTGATTTACTTAAAAAGAAAACAATGCAAACCAAGATAGTATCAAATACCTTGGGCTGCAGACTGGTAGATAAGTCTACTCCATCTCTGCTACAAGCCGTGGCTTCTGAAGAGCCAAGTGGAGGGTAGTGAATGTGGGATCTGTCCGAAACACCTCCACTTCCACCGTCTACTTCAAGGTCATCGAGACTTGAACTGAAGCAGACAATGAAGCCTTTAATTCCTACAAATTCTAGTAACAATCCATCCCAACCTTAATGCAACAAGCAAAAATACTGCTGTATAATCTGATCAATGACAACCCAAACCACCACAATTATGTCAGGTAAGTCACATTCTGAGTCCCCTCTCGGGTTTGCAGTCAAGGTACTCAGTCACGCTGTACAGGACTCATCTGACACAACCTTGTGGATCTGCAGTACACACATTTGTAACACCCATGATCACACAGACTCCCACCACAGTCAGCCACCTCCAGAGGATGATTTTCAGATCCATGTTCAGCATGTCCCTTAAAATGAAATGTTTTGTTCCACACGTACCTGCCTCTTAGATGGTAAGGAGAAATGAGACAACTAGCTCAGATTTCAGTATTAAGGTATGTAGGTATAGATGGATATTGTGTGCATGTGTGTATTTGAAAGACATGATATGGCTATCCACAGACATCTTTTCTACACCTGTGACTTGATGGAGGATGGAAGAGAAAATTAACAAGTGAGACGAAGGAGGGTCTTAGATAGTTTATGAGATTCTTTTCAACAGATAAAAACATATAGGACTATAAACTGAAAAATCTCTGGCTAAATCAGTATTTCAAACACCTAGAGACTATTTGATTGGGAAGGGTTCACAAGCAGAAGAGTGCAGTAAGGTTTCTCAGCAGTACCAGGGTTTCCCAGGATGGGTCCCGTTCATTAGCTGCAAGAGCAAGTTCATGGTCTCTTCATCAGAGTGACTGGAAGGAACGGTTGACTGCTTGCCATAGCATTCCAGCCTTGCAACATAAAACTTTAAATTATGTGTGGTATTTCTAAATAGCCAGAGTTCCTACCAGGAATAACAGCACAACAATTCCTTCACACACCACTACAATTCACTTTGTGGAAGGCCAAATCTACCGATACTGTCCAAAACTACTTCTTTATTACACTTCTGGAGACCATCTTTTGCAATGTTTCCTAGTAATAAATAGCCCATGCGACATCTCAGAAACAAGTTATTTAACTGTCATTATCAGTTACTGTCACATTTTAAAATCAGAAAAGCAATAATGTCTATGTCAACAGACAAGCATACATGTCTTACTGGGGGTAAATTACCTGGGGACTTTTTCTGACATAAAAAGCTGGTTTAAAGATCTGCTAAGTAACTTGCCACATCACCTCACGTTACTTCAAGGAAGATGCTGCTGGAATTACATACTGATAGTCTTATTTTATGTGTAATATTTGGATCACTTAGAGTTGACATATTAAGGTCAATCACATCTCTCTGAAATTAAAGCTCACATATAGGTACCTGACCTAGGTCTTAAAAAGGTGGCAATATCTAAAAATGTATAGGAGAAATATGTTTATGACACAGAGGCAGGAGATTGCTTATAGTTATCTACATGATATCTCCGTAGCTAGCAAAAATAAAAGGTTTGGGAAAGAACAACTCTTAGTCTGACACTTGTTATCTTATCTGTGTTAAAAGACTCCTCCTAGTGGGACTTTATAGTTGCACAAGAAACTCAAAATTAGGGTAGAGAAAATATTATTGCCCACTTTAATCAACAATGGACAGACACTACTGCTTCCTTACTGTTTTTACATAGGTCTGATGCCCTACCTCCAACTAGTCCAAACACTCTTGAAATGTGGGAGACAGATTCAAACTTCCTCCTGTACAAGAAGGAAACGATTTCATGTCTCTTCTATCCAGAGAAGCAGTACATAGAGCCTTTTTATCAAGGAAATTTACTAATTGTTAAAAAAAAAAAACCACAAAATATAGTTTCATCTTCAAAGCTCTCTGCATTCCTCAAGCCAACCAGCTCCCAGCAAAACCTAAAGCCATCTGGAGGAGTGTCCTCAGACAACTGGCTCCGCTGGCAGCAAACCTTGTGTACCAGCAAAAGAGCAGAAAACAGCCTGAACCTATCAGAAATGCGAGCTGTACTCTGCTTCTCTTGTGGTAAAAAAATATATGCTATCAGGAATGAGTTGGTCCTTCTACAGGCCAGTGCAAAGAATGGAAAGACTCCCAGTCAGTTCAACAGATTTTGGAATATTTTCTTAAGAGAAAATATAACCAAGGAAAAGTAGGGTGAAATTCTTGTTTCTGACAAAAATGCCATAATGGAAACTCCTACGGTGAACAGCTGATTCTTTTTTTTAAAGAATACCTACAAGAAGAAAAGGTATAAAAGTATAAATTTGCATTAAAAATTAATTTACTTGGAGGACACCTTTTATTTGTTAAAAATGTCTTCGTAACTATTTTATGAAAGCAGATCATTAGGACAATTTAAATATCAGTGATTTTACCTCAGTAGTAGTATTTATTACTCCAGATTCTGCTTCATATTTTGAAATAAAAGGTTATCATAAAAAATTCTGGTTCTGGCCTTATCAAGTCAATTCCATACCTTCTTTTTTTCACATCAGCATAAAGTTGGCCCCGATCCTTAATAAAACCATGGCTTTTGAATGGAAGGTATGAATCTGCTTCATACGGATCAGAAGGTGAAACAGTATGTATTAAATCTGCATTTTCTCCATTTTTCACTGGCCTTTGATTTCCTTCATTTGTATCATATATATATTGGTCATTCTCCTCAAGGGAGGGAGACGAAGAGCTCTTAGACATCGGGATTGAGTTGGTGGGATTCAGACATGTTTCACTGCTGACACCATCTCCATGTACATAGCTAGTCTTTAAATCTCCAGCCTGCAGAGAAAAAATGAATGCTGGTAAGAGGCAGTAACAAGATATATTGTCAGAGAACAAGGACCAGACTAGTTTGCCGTTTTATTTATGGTTATATGTTTTGCCTTCTTTTTTTCCCTATTACTTTTTACAGCACATGAATTGAAGGCAAGTTACACAGCTAAGAGGTTCTAAACCTCCCATTACTTTTTTCCAGAATTAGAGTAGCAATAAATCGGTATTTGCAAGTCTAATGGATTTCTCACTCGTATTTATACCTTTTGTTAAATGTATCATTTTATATATTTATAGCTTTTATTAATAAATAACCTTGAGTTGAGCAAAAAATATGCATAATACATTAATGTGGGAGACATATGGAGGAGAATTCAAACATTGTGCAATTTAATTTGGAAAAATCAGCCTACACATCATGCACTTTTAATTTTCCAGCACCAATTTCCTAAGCTTTGAGATAAATATATATGACCTGGAACAGAGATTCTCCAGGGGAGTAAGGGAAAGGAATATTTTTTGCCATCAAGCAATTATGGGCATAAAGCACCCCTCCTCTTGCACAAAGACAGGAATGGAGTTCGGAATTATGTTTTCTCAGGTACAGGGATCGGGATTTAGACCCTGGTAACAAATAACTCTTTGTGCAACTGAGGTTGAATTCTCCTGCCGACTCTGCAGAAAATATTAAAATACAGTTTATTGCCAGTCTTTTAGTTAGATGCTACTGTCGTCTACTAAGACACTGAATAATATTGAAAAGTCACATGGCCAGTGAAAACACTCAACCTCCAAAAAACACCCGTATAAAAGCAAGCAGAAAAGAAGGATTGCAAGCACCTCCCCTGGTCTTTCAGATTGCTGACTTCCTCCTCTCCAGCCCCAGTTGAGATGTGTTTTCATCCCCATTGTAATGATGTTTCTCATAGTAAAAGACAGAAGGAACTGTTCACATGTTTACAGCAGCCCATATTTGCATTCAAAGATTTGGCGCATGCAAGTCTGGAAGTATTTCTGTTGCATAGTGCAGATGAGATGCACGAAGGTAAAATGCTTCTCCCAGGTCTTATGCAGCTGTTCCTCCCTTCGAAGTTATTCCTGCCTGGGCATCATTTCCCCTCAGCTCCAGCTGCTGCTGTGTGGGGCTTAAGGAGAATTTGGCCCCAATCAGCAATTTAACAAAGTTGAATGTGGCTACTTACTGAGCAAAGGTAAGCAATCCAAGCTGAAGGACCCCTCAGCAATATACTCAGGTAACATCTGCATTTTTAACGGTGCTGCACTTCTGCAGCTCTGTCCTTCCAACCTGGATATTGTTAAAATCAAGGGTTCACAGATTGCATATATAGTCCCCTGATAGCTGCTCACTCCTAGGTCATTATTTCATGCCTCTCTCAGTAATCCTAGGTGCATTTTTAACACTCTGGCCTCTGACTGAAACTTCCATCTCAGCTGTTACAACGAACTGGATCTGCAGTGAATGCAGTGGCTGAAGTGTTTCAGGGAATGA